>OU744727.1:14557092-14697092 GCA_916613615.1 Steromphala cineraria | reverse complement strand
TTAAAGGGGCAGTAACACGTTTTTAGGGGGAATATAAGGTGATGTCAGGAAAATGAAAATTAATGGTTCCTATTGAAAGACATTGTATCTAAACTAACTGGGGCAGTGATAATTCAAATATATAACGTAAAGTTGAGCCATGCTATTCCCTTTTTAACACAAAATGAATTAAAGGTGTTCACACAAAATGGCGCCAATGGATTGTATGTGAATTGGCTTGTGTAATTTGATTTTTGACACTGTCAAGATAATATATTTGGTGTTAACTTACAATTATCAGTGACCATTTTTAAAAATAAAATTATCAAAAAACGTGCTACTGCCCCTTTAAAACCTTTTTTAATTTATATATTTTGTGACCATGTAATCCTTTTTAATGGCCCCACATCGTTAAACCCTATTTCCATCTGCTTCCCCAGAAGTAAAATGATTAGAAAACTGAAATATTTTCTAAAAAAATTGTAAATGTAAATCAACGAATAAAATATACTTACATATATATTCAATATTGGTCTGAATTCATCCATTTTCTTAGTCATTTCTCTAGTTGTAGAACTATATTCAATCTTGCTCTTTATTCTTAGTTAACTTTTAAGAAACTTCGGTCAGATCAGAATATGATTCATTCTTTTGCCCTTAAACAGAACTTTTTAGAAATAATGATAATACGCGAGGAAGACGACTTTCGCATTTTATTAGGTTGTTATTGACAATATTTCAATGCTTCCCAGCAAAAGATGCATAAGGTTATACATTCAAACAATGTTAATGCCATCAAATCGGTCCTTTTTTAAATTACGAGTAAAATTTTTGTTTTTGCCATACTATAAAGTTGTCATGATTGTCAAGTAATATGGGTCACTAAGCCTTTGTTACTGAAAAAAGCTGCCTGCTACTGTGTGATACATTTAACCTTGCAAATAAATTATTTACAGAAAATGTATTATTTGTTTCTTGTGATATTCAAAGAATATTGATACATATTATATTTGAAACACACTTCTGCAATATTATCAATACTTGATTTGTTCCTCTTCGAGGTCTTCCTGAAGGGTCCCAATTCTCAAAGAACGTTGACAGGCAATATTCACAGCACACACTGTCCATAAAGCGTGAATTCATTAAAGTCCCATTGTCGTATTTGCATGCAGTTTCTGATGAAATTTCGCTATTGCGAAAATAATTACATCACGCGAAAGAAAAATATCTCGTCGAAAGTTTAATATCACATTAACATGTTTTAATCAAGAATAAAATACATATTTCGACGTCCGAAGCACGGGACCTTCTGCAAAAGTGCCATAGCTTTTAACGAACCCGCTTTGAATTATTTATTTAAACTGAATTAACATATAAGTTACGTGACTGTCCGTTAACTTATGGCACAGTCCTGTATGTATAAACTGGAATGTCTCCTTGAATGTCGATTACACAATATGCCTACTTGGGGCTGTCCCTTAATAGGATAGAAACTACTACAAGGTACCTTTACTGGACAGTGTGTCAAATGTATGCACGGTCGAAGCTAGTGGTTGATATTATTACATAAATTATATTATGATATGGTTGTAATATACTGAAGTTTGGTGATCAAAATAAAAGGAAGATGGAATGACATCGCTATCATATGACGATCGGGAAGCCTTGGAATAAAAACACTTTGTACTTGATAATATTTATATGTGATAACTTCTTTATTTATAGCGTGCGACGTTTAGATACAGATTCTTGTGTCGTTTGTACTGGTTTGATAAAAGAAAGCTTTCCATCGTCTATTAGCGCTTTACAAGCAACTGTCTGAAGAATCTTACATTTAAGATAATTACATCTGTTTAAAAAGATTAATATGTAGTTTTAGGTGTGCATCATTCGTCAGTAGTCACTAATGCGATTCACCTCAGGGAAAAAATAATCGACTTTATATTTTGATTTTACACTTTTATTAAACAATTTTCACATTCGAACACGGTTTGCAAAACGACAATGGTGTTGAATCTATATTCTTAAAACAAGTATAACAATACAGTTCATTCATCAATATAAATGAATTTAATAATGTTTATTTCACTGATTGATAAACGGTTCGAGGAGAACAAGTCAAGCTGTTGTATGAATATCGTAGACATTCTACGGTATTCATACAAGTTTAACTTTCAAATCCTTTAAAAGCCAGTGAACAAACAGATACTTCTTATAAAATCAAATTTTAACAACAATTAATACAGAGAGTGACGGAAAAAGAAAGATAATAGGAAGGAGAGATGGACACGGACAATGAGAGATAGGAAAAGAGGGAAATGGGAATGATAGCCAAACATAACACTAAGTATACAACACACTATACAAGCACAAACTCTTAAATGAACTGTATTATTCATCAAAGAAGCAAACAATGTTAAGTTTTTGTACATATTGAAGACGTCTAGCTATGAAGTTTCTTGCACTTCAGACAAAGGTTTCAACACCAGTAAGTTGTTCCATTTCATAGTTAAATGCAAAAGGGAACAATTACAAGCAAATTCTTGATAAATCGTCATCAATAATATGCTTGTATTAACTGATGCAAAAGTGATGAAGTTAAAATGAGCAGTGTGAACAATTCTTTACAAAACGATGAACATGATATTTGTAAATACACTGTTAAGATTATAATAAAAGATGATCATCACAATTGATGGCTTTAACAAAGTTGTAGAAGAATCACAAATATGTGGTTTGTAAAATCTTAACTCAATGTTGCCTTATCTCTCATAAAATCAATTACATACAAATTAAGACAACGAGTAGCCACAATTTCATTTTAACAATTGTAAAATCCTTGTCAAGACACTTTGAAGTAATTTGTACAGAGTTGTTTGCTCAAGTATGTCGGCTTTTTTATGTTAACAGGGAAAAAATGCACCCGAAACATACACGGGTGGGGAATGGTTACTATATTTTCAGTTGTACAAATTACATCATACTTCAAAATCAAAACACATGACAAAGCAATATCATATTTCATGCATAATAACAGATTCAAAAGCATTCACTTTCTAATGTACGTAATTACGTTCACTGTTTAAAGCAAAGAACAAATCAATTTTTAAATCATTACTTATGATCAGGACCTACAATTAGGAGACCTTTACTATGTTGAATTAACATTTATAGTTAATGTAAATAGTAAATCATTGACATCTCGTGACATATAGTTTGTTTTATGAGTTTTCATACAGGCATCTATTTAACATTATACACACAAAGACTCAAGTAGACAATAGTCGATAAATATGCATCGTCAATGTTTCATAACATGTTTTGCATACACACAAATGCAATCTCTTTAAGTGAGTGATCGAGTTATTGTTTTACGCCGCTTGGCCAAAAGATTTCAGCCATAACCGGCGTACAATCTCTCTAATCAAAATTTCCTACAAATGACTTTATGATTGAATGCAATTAAGGAGACACTTTGTATTCAATTGAAGTATATTAACTGACATGTAGGTAATTATTTACATATTGTGCACACCAAAACAAGATGAATATAACCCTAATGAAACTTTGCATTGATTAATGAACTTTCAATTCTTATAAGTAATAATGTTATTGACAATTCCAGGTATTGATGATGTACATCACATACAATCTACAGTATGAGATCTCAATACATTCAATAAGTCTTCAATTGGATCAAGTTGTAATTGTGTGTTAGAGACAAGACACACAAGATATTAACAGAATATGGTATGGTTCATATAATGGCAAAACAGTTGGACAATCTCAAAACTAAATATATGTAATCGAGTATATTATTAAAGACATGGATGCACACTTTTTCATAACTTCATGACTTTTCAATACCTTTTTCTGTATTTGAAATCCTGGCATTGACGTTTGAAATGTTAAACACATATATAACTTAAATAAAGAGACACTGGAATATTATGAAATATTGAAAATTATCTTAATGATTTAATAAAATATCAAATTTGAAATTTCTTTCGAACTAGCACGCATGGATAATCGTTTCAGTATCCAATAAAGCTGTTGCCTTTCAGCCATGTTATGTTGCAAATGTTGCTGTCGGAGTGTATTTATTTCAGTATTGTAATAATATACATAAACAACAAAATTTGATTCATGATTTGAATGAAGACTTATTTTACACGGAACCGTACTTTCTAGCTCCAGACAGCTATAATCCGCTCCGTGACGTCACTAATATAACTACCAGAGAGACAATCGGAGGGAAGGCGCCCTGACTTGGAGGTTGCCGTACTTTGTCTTTCAAAACTATTTTCCTTATGACTTATCCCGTAAGAGCACTATGATCGGTGTGAGATCAAGTCTGACAAATGACAGCGCAACAGCACAGACAAATATTCGTAAACGTCTGTCGGCATGGAAACACGACATGCATGCACCTTAATTTCATTTAGAAGTATAAAGTAAGATGTTTTAAACTCGGACAAATGCCAGCGAAAGTGACCTAACAGATGCGCAGAGGTCTGGAGCCATTGGAATGTAAGGGTATGGTCACCAATCGACAGAGACACATTTTAGTGAGGGTTTTTTTGTTTTACGCGGCTTGGGCAATATTTCAGCCATTAGCGGCGTAAAGAGACATTTGAAAGTTTTAAACATAGTTACGCTCATTTTAAGAACAGCTTCAGAGACATGATTATAATTTAGGCCAACTAATGAACAAAGGGGTTACAAAAGCAGAATATCTATGTTTAAATATCTAGCTTCAAAGTTACCTTTTCTTAAATTGAATGTGCCAAGCATGGGGCCCCGCTGGCAGATACCCCTCACTGTACTATTAAAGTATACCGGTAGGTAGGGGTATCTGCCAGGGGGCCCCATGGTGCCAAGTTAAGTGAAGATTATTTTGAAGACGAACTTTAAAAAAATTGAACAGTTATTTTCATTGAAATAGGCTGATTTAAACTGATGGATGATTTTTTTAAATGAGAAGATTTATGTTATCCAAAAGCCCCACTGAAAATTGGATTTGAAAATATTTTGTAGAAATGATATGAAAATGGGGCATTTAAGAAGGACTTTGGTGGTTTTAATTTGGAAGAGAAATGATTTCAGTTTAGGCCTGATCAACCAACAATTAATGAACAAATTGGTTACAAAAGCAAATAATTTTTGTTTCGGCTTCAAAACTACCTTTTCTAAACTTATCAGCACCATCAATTAAATGTGCCAAGTGTAGTGAAGATTATTTGAAAACGAACCAAAAATAGAATTTGAACAGCTGTTTTCATTGAAAAGGGCTCATTTTGTCTGCTGAATGATTATTGAAATGAGAAGATAAATGTTATTTCAAAGCCTCAATCAAAATTGGATTTGAAAATATTTTATAGAAATGATATGAAAATGGGGCATTTAAGAAGGACTTTGGTTTCAATTTGGAAGAGAAATGATTTCAGTTTAGGCCTGATCAACCAACTATTGATGAAGAAAGGCAGGGGAGAGCACTATTTCAATACTAATTTACATAGTTACTATGTTTACAACTTTACATAAAGAACAATTCATTTTTTTATTTTTCAAACATTTAACACACTGTTAATATAAAATAAATATAAATGTTCTCATGTGACAGGGGGAGCACTTTTTGCTTGAGTTTTCCGAATTTGCTGCACGTGTCTCGAGCGATGAGTAAGCCGGTACTACAATCTGTATTAACACCCCGACTTTTTATCTAAGTGTCATTTGAGTTTCTTTTACTTGCAATTGTTAATTTATTATCATTTAAATAAGGATATCCTAAGTATTACAATTAACCCTGACATTGGTAGGGTTTAGCGTTTGTAACACGTTGGGTAAAATAATTCTTCTCAAAGTTAATTAAACGTTAGACTGTTGAAATATATCATCTTCATCAAATGATGTAACAATAATAGCCATTAAATCGTTGTTACATGTAGATCTTTATTTAGCCGAGCTTAATATTTTTCATTTTTAACCCTCACGCAGTATTGTGGGGCCTTTGAGGCCCGGTTACATGTTTGACATTACCCAGAATCAACACCTTTTAACTAATCGACTTCTTACTTCATGTATTCCTCAATTAGTATGTTTTCAAAGGCTACGTCTGAAGTCATAACTGTAGACAAGATACTGCTTTTTTTATTGACGTTTTAAGAAAATACATACGTTTGCTGTAAGCTCGGGCCTCAAAGGCCCAGGGTGAATAAAACCCTTGTTTCGGTACAAAATATTCAGAATCGCACTAAAAAAATAGATAAATAATACCCCTTGAGATTACTTCCTGATGTAGATAAACCAACATCCGAAAAACGTTACATAGCAAAATTAATATACTCTCCAAAAACTGAAACGCATATGTAAATTTTCAGAGAATCTTTTTCTTCGCTTTCAAAAACAAAAAAGGCACATGATTTCAATGATATCAAAGCGAAAATTGTCAAATGTAAAAGAGTAAGCCAAAACAAGAACACTAGTTTTAGGTTTGTTTCCGTATTCTGTTAATCACAAGATGGCGTTGAAGTCAGTCTTATGAATTCCTGGCATTTGCAAAAATTCTTGCTCGACTTCCTCTTGTAAATGAATGGACACATTGATTGAGTCCCCATGCAGTTCTACCCCATTCTTTCTGCAATGCAATGACCAGTTGTTGGTGTGTCTCGGGCGTATTGTGATGTTGACGTACACCATCTGACGTTCTGCAAGTAAATTCAAGTTATCACGATTGAAGCACTATCTTTGTCGGTCAATAATCTGATGCAAGTGACGTTTTTGGAATTTATCGAAATTGTGATTTGCCCCTCAACTTTTTCAATACCATAAATTAACTACATCTTAGTGTGCTTAAAGGGAATCAACAACCTAGCTTGTGAAACCAATTTGACCATCGTTAACGAGAGCGTCCATACGGGTAAGGGATCAAGAGACACAAACTTGGAACTGGCTGTCAGCTGTAAGCAGTTGGTAACCAAACGATTTCGTCCCTACTGAGCATTAACGACTCTTTCGGGGCCCTGATAATAAAACTCTGGAAGTAAAAATTTGGGTTGCAGACCCCCTTTAATAGTGTATCAAACCCAATAACACTGTCCCAACCTCTTGACTTGTGGCATAAACTATTGGCAACATGTTCCTTTTTCTTACTGTACACTATCCAAAGAAACGTTATTTTTTTTATTGAAGGATATGAGAGTTTTTGGTACACCAAACTCTCCTGAACTTTTAAGATTCAAGATCATGATCGTAAACGCCAGTTCATATGATTGAGTTCTTTGAAGCCACCAAAAACAGGGGCGATAACTGGCCTTCATGGTCAAATATCCCATTCATGCAAAGGCTTTCCTAAAGTTTCAATTTGGTGGAGGTGATGTTGTGAATAATCTGTATCCCTGTGGCAAGAGAATGAAGAAATCTTTTAACCCGGATGTAGAGATTTTGGGTTTTGTTGTCAACTCTTAATTTAATGCACACGTGCTCTTTTGGTCAGAATTGGCCTGTAGGAAAGAACCAATAATGCGCATTATGGCGATAATGAATATTATAATGTCAGACTACTGTGAATCATGAAACTTCGGTTTCAATTTCACGTTCGACAACGTTTTAATTTCTGACACTATGTCGATGCATAATGATAACCTTTGTTCCATGTAAGATTGAATATCGAAATTTGAAACAATAGGTATCACATGATCGAGCGTTTACTCTTACATATGAATTCTGCTTTCTTTACACTTACTCTAAATAAAGTTTTACAATAAAAGCCTGCAAATGAGGCTTAAATAAACATACCACCGATCAGTTGGTAAGGATTGGAACACATAGGTGACATATTATACATAACATCATAAATAATATTGACCCTTTTTCCCTCGCAGCGTTCCTGAGTTACATGTGCATGTGCCTGGGCCTCTGAGGCCCACATGGCCGCAAAGGTGGTGTCATTAACGATACTGCGTGAGGGTTAAATTTCACTCTTTTAAGGTGAGTGAGTGAGTGAAATGGTGTTTAACGTGTTTTGAACAATATTTCAGTTATTAAACACGTGGATGTTGCCATCCAAAAGAGAGTAGACAGATCAAGGAGAAAGGGATCGAAAGGATGAGGGAAAAGACGGAAAGAAAGGCATAGTAAGAGTAATAATCGTTCTGTGAACATTCATAAACCAACTCTTGCTGTCCAGGAAATGTGAAACTATCTGAAATTCACTTATTTAGTTTCAGCCTCTCCATTTCTACAATCTGTTAAAACACTGTGTTACAGCTGCTCCCTATGTCCTATCATATCGTCCTATGTTTTGACAGTTTCAAATAGATTTCAGCATTGTGATATAGCACTATATAGCTCAGGGTAACATATCAATATATCAACTGCAGATTTTATAACACAATACCCTGACAAACGATTTATTATTGTTCTTGTAAAAATTCTTTTTAATGTAAAAATCGACTTTTAGTCTTTTAGCTATCCTTGGGGAAACTGTTTATTAATATCCTTACTCTAAACCAGAGGAAAGGAAAGGGAATAATTCTACATAAGCAGGACTCTGCTTGAACGTAGACTATTCGAGTAATCGCCCCTGTTACAATTGCCCGGTTCTCCCCTATCCATGACGTGTTTTCATCGACTTCAAATATGCTCAGGACAACTGCAATACCGTTTCTATCGCTCTTTGTTCCAAATTTGTTTCATTCAGAATTATGAACCTTCTAACACCTTTGGATCAGCCACTGTAAAATATTCCTATTTAACAAAGAAGGGAAAATCTTGAAAAGTAGCCTGTCTACAACTGGTATTTGTTGACTACCAAACGCCAGTTGATATGATTGAGTTCTTTGAAGCCACAAAAAACAGGGGCGATAACTGGCCTTCATGGTCAAATATCCCATTCATGCAAAGGCTTTCCTAAAGTTTCAATTTGGTGGAGGTGATGTTGTGAATAATCTGTATCCCTGTGGCAAGAGAATGAAGAAATCTTTTAACCCGGATGTAGAGATTTTGGGTTTTGTTGTCAACTCTTAATTTAATGCACACGTGCTCTTTTGGCCAGAATTGGCCTGTAGGAAAGAACCAATAATGCGCATTATGGCGATAATGAATATTATAATGTCAGACTACTGTGAATCATGAAACTTCGGTTTCAATTTCACGTTCGACAACGTTTTAATTTCTGACACTATGTCGATGCATAATGATAACCTTTGTTCCATGTAAGATTGAATATCGAAATTTGAAACAATAGGTATCACATGATCGAGCGTTTACTCTTACATATGAATTCTGCTTTCTTTACACTTACTCTAAATAAAGTTTTACAATAAAAGCCTGCAAATGAGGCTTAAATAAACATACCACCGATCAGTTGGTAAGGATTGGAACACATAGGTGACATATTATACATAACATCATAAATAATATTGACCCTTTTTCCCTCGCAGCGTTCCTGAGTTACATGTACATGTGCCTGGGCCTCTGAGGCCCACATGGCCGCAAAGGTGGTGTCATTAACGATACTGCGTGAGGGTTAAATTTCACTCTTTTAAGGTAATAATCGTTCTGTGAACATTCATAAACCAATTCTTGCTGTCCAGGAAATGTGAAACTATCTGAAATTCACTTATTTAGTTTCAGCCTCTCCATTTCTACAATCTGTTAAAACACTGTGTTACAACTGCTCCCTATGTCCTATCCTCCTATGTTTTGACAGTTTCAAATAGATTTCAGCATTGTGATATAGCACTATATAGCTCAGGGTAACATATCAATATATCAACTGCAGATTTTATAACACAATACCCTGAAAAACGATTTATTATTGTTCTTGTAAAAATTCTTTTTTAGTGCAAAAATCGACTTTTAGTCTTTTAGCTATCCTTGGGGAAACTGTTTATTAATATCCTTACTCTAAACCAGATGAAAGGAAAGGGAATAATTCTACATAAGCAGGACTCTGCTTGAACGTAGACTTTTCGAGTAATCGCCCCTGTTACAATTGCCCGGTTCTCCCCTATCCATGACGTGTTTTCATCGACTTCAAATATGCTCAGGACAACTGCAATACCGTTTCTATCGCTCTTTGTTCCAAATTTGTTTCATTCAGAATTATGAACCTTCTAACACCTTCGGATCAGCCACTGTAAAATATTCCTATTTAACAAAGAAGGGAAAATCCTGAAAAGTAGCCTGTCTACAACTGGTATTTGTTTTTAATGTCATTATATTAGTTGATTGAAATATTTTAGTTCTCAAAGTATCAGTAAACGAAGTATTGCTATTGTTTTGTTTATTTATGATGTAAGTCAATCAAACATTTCCCCTACATTTTGATGTATTTTTCGTTTAGATTTTCAATTTGTTTTAAAGTTGTAAAAAGTGTGCCCTATAGCACTAGCTATTTGACGGAAGTCTCCTGACATGAATCCGAACCGGGGCATCATTATGAATGATTGCCATAACGAGGTTTAATTTCGAGGTACGCATTATGATTCTGTGAGTCAATTTCACCATTTGGAATGAAATAAAAGTACCGAGGGTACAGAAGCTCACCTTAAAATGAATGATGTGGTAAAATGGTTTAATTATACATGTAACCATCTTTTATATAATTGATTATGGCAGCCATCATGATTTTTTATCTTTTAAAATACTAGTCTTCTTTTGGAAACGACTAGAGCTTGAACAAACTTTAATACACGAATGATATAATCATGATAAGTTAACAAGCAGTAGGTTTTTGTATAACTTTTTTGTATATCTAAGGCTGAATTGGTGACCATCTTGTACTTTTTAATCTTCAAAATGCTACTTTTATGTGGGCATCCGTATTAATTTCATTATGATATCTTGATTGGTTTAGGTGTATCCATTTAAATGTCATTCATTACTTACAGGATGGTGGGCACTTACATTTGTTTAGTAGTGAATCATTAATATGATTTCAAGATTATTTCACTGATGGTTATGCTGCATGGGATATTGAGAATCCCAAAAGTACAGATTTGACTGATTTGAATGACTGATTGAGAGGAAAGTCATAAACACAGCAATGCATAAGACACGTTTATTTTGTTCCATGTGACCATGAGATGTCTTTCATTAAAATATCAATTTATTTAACACTCATACAGTACTATAATGGTAAACATTTTTGCATTGTCAAATCAACAGAGAGATATGACAAATCAAATTTCCTTACTTTTCTTACTAAACCCTTTTCGATTTTCATCTGCATATTTATTCCACATCAACTTATCATGTAGATTGCTAAACACAAAGCTTATTGTAGACAAGTTTTGTGTAAGTTGTTATTCTTAGAAAGAACATATCACTGTCATGAGAATACAAGTCCATAACTTTTATTGCATACACATGGGCCTTGGCCATATAGCATAATGCTCTACCATATCAATTTGGTCAGGTTGATTATGCAACAGACTAGCAGCTGACACTGTGATGCTAGCAGCCTGCCTTGGGATGTGTATTAGACAGCATAGTGGAATATCTGAACTCTGGTTGACCCCTTATGTGTGGTATTTAAAGGAATATAAGGGAGATACCATTGTTTAAAATTTAACATTATTAATGTGATTTGGTTTTTGCAGCTAGTTGCCATAAAGATTTTAAACAAATTAATCAATTATGTTTGTGTTTCATCTTTATTTTTTATAGAAACACTTAAAAATATAGAACAACTTGCACGACAATCTTAAATATTCCATATTTAAGATAATATTATGATTAGTAAGTTCAAATTAGAGAATTTATATGGTGCCAGTGATCACTTGATGAAAGCTTAAAATTTAATAATAATGATGTGTCATCTGCAGCTGAAAAGTCAATATGGCTGCTATTGCGGCCATCTTGGATTCTCAAAACTGAAACGTCTACCTTTCTGTGCGGAATCACTATAGGTATAACATACTACAATATAAAAATGATATCTAGATTGGTTTAGGAGAAATAGTCTTTGTCATGAAATCTAATTGAAAATTCAATATGGCTGCCATGGCGGTCATATTGGATTCTCAAAATTTTAACGTCTACCTTTCTGTGCGGAATCACCATAGGTATAACATACTACAATTTCAGAATGATATCTGTATTCGTTAAGAAGGAGTAGTCTTTTTCATGAAATCTAATTGAAAATTCAATATGGCTGTCATGGCGGCCATCTTGGATTCTCAAAACTGAAACGTCTACCTTTCTGTGAGGAATCACCATGGGTATAACATAATACAATTTCAGAATGATATCTGTATTCGTTTAGAAGGAGTAGTCTTTTTCATGAAATCTAATTGAAAATTCAATATGGCTGTCATGGCGGCCATCTTGGATTCTCAAAACTGAAACGTCTACCTTTCTGTGAGGAATCACCATGGGTATAACATATTACAATTTCAGAATGATATCTGTATTCGTTTAGAATGAGTAGTCTTTTTCATGAAATCTAATTGAAAATTCAATATGGCTGTCATGGCGGCCATCTTGGATTCTCAAAACTGAAACGTCTACCTTTCTGTGGGGAATCACCATGGGTATAACATACTACAATTTCAGAATGATATCTGAATTCGTTTAGGAGGAGTAGTCTTTTTCGTGAAAGTTTACGGACGGACGGACAGACGGACGGACGGACGGACAGACGGACGGACGGACGGACAGACGGACGGACGGACAGACAGACGGACGACGGACGAAGCGCCATGACATAAGCTCACATTTACTTTGTAAAGGTGAGCTAAAAACCGTGATATTCCTTTCGTCAAAACTTCACCAAACAATTCACCAGAATTTTTACCAAACTATTTTTAACGTTTACTACACAGTTTTGTCGATCACACTGGTTTAGGAAACTGCTGGAATCGACGGTCAAGCACCGATTAATTAACTTTTTATTTCAATAAATCATAGTTATGCCAAATCTCTTTTCAGGGGTTGGTGTCAAGTATCTCATAACTTTTTTAAACCCTATTATCCGTATTCAAAAAATAAATTAACGAGTATTAAGTAAAAACTATCGTCCGTCAATTATTGTGTGAATATATTAATCGTTTAGATAGTGAAACTGGACCTGGTACCCTAACCAAACATGTTACGTTCAGTTGAGAATTGAAAGTCCCATTGGTATGCCATAACGAACAATTTTATACACTCCTTCGGATCATAATCTTTGCACCATTTGAAACGAAAAGTAACCGACTGTACTTACATTTAAACAACAACAAAACAATTCAAAATAACAACTCCAAATTTTATTTTCATATATAGTCACAATTTACAAATTTCTACACAATTAACCCGTTTTCCTCTTGTCGTCCGATTCATTCCTTCATGTCCGTTTTAAACTGGAGGCAAATTCCTGGGAGGGTTTTCCGCGTCCTTTATGATCTGTGCAGTCAGGGTGGAGAACTGGGAGAAAGCTTCCACAAACAGGGCTTCAGCTGCGAAGAAGTTAAACTGATTTACTTCAGACTAATATTGATAATTAGAAAAAAAATATATAGAGTTTATTACCAGAGGAAGTGTGTCATATGACTTTTACGAAACGAGTGTGAATTTTTGTATTACCCTAATGAGAGCGAGGGTTATACACACATTTGCACGAGTTTCGTAAAAGTCATATGACACACTTCCTCGGGTAATAATTTATTATCATATGACACACTTCCTCGGGTAATACAGATTCTATTTCATTTTACCATCTTAGAAATATCCAAGAAACGAGCCGCTGCCCTTGCGACGACCGGTTACAGTGACGTCATGAACAATGGTGTTATGACGTCACAAGTGAGAATATACGGGAACTCGCGCTACAACAATCGTTGCTAGGCAAAGGTGATAAGAGCACTAGTGCTCACTAAAGATATATGTCTACATATTTTCAACCATGTGAGTAATAAACAACAATAAGCTTTATTTAATAATCATATGTTATAAATTCAACATACGTAGAAAAATTAAAACAAATAATGTTATGAGTTTAAGTGAATGATCATTTTCAGTTTTTTTAAATATGTACCATTGTTATTTGGAAAGAATTAGTCAATGATAGGAAGGTATACATGCTGAGAACGTATGAGCTTTAATTTGTGACCAATAAATCAAATATTTAGAACGACCACTTAAATCTGGAAGTATCTGCGCTGTACTGTAACTTTTAAAAAACGTGTTGCACAGCTATCTTGATACCTTCTTTTCTTGACAAATATCCAAGATTATCGAATGGATAAAATGATTGATTAAAGTCCTGATGAGCTAAAAAATGTCGTTTGTACCTTTTGATTGGTCCTGTGATTTAGTCTTCAGGAATTGTTTCGCCTTCTGAATATCCTGCAGAAATTTCACGACTACAGGGTCGGTTGTAAAGGCCTTTCCGTCCTCTGTCACACTGTATTTGTTTGCATTGGTTGTTTGACTGATTGCCTTAATCTTAGATATACTCGAAGTATTGAAACTTTGCATCAGCTTCATCATACTAAAAAAGTTAAAATGGTGGATGGCTGTTTCAACTAACTCAAAATTGTCAGCCCATGTGGACATCATCAGAAGAAGATTTGCCTGTGCTATGTTGTCTCTTGTGAAGGTGACCGACCCATCAGCAACATCCTTCACAAGAGCTGGGTCGAGTGTAAAGTGATGTCCAGTCGCATCATCAAGGAACTCTTCCATTAAAGAAACAGAGGAGAACAATGCTGAACCTTGTTTTAACATGCTGACGATTTTCTTATACTTCAAATTTTTCGCCTGGGCTGCATGGAGACTTTGTGACATGTGTCCGGCACCTTTTGTTGCTAGGTCGTAGATATCTTTGATGTCAGGGGCGTGGCCCTGTGCCATCTTGTCAAGGATTCTTAATCCAACATTTGTTTTGCTTACATCTTTGTACACTTCTTTGCACGGTACACATACATCCATTAACGCCTTTATGATTGCTCCAACCGCTTTATACTGCTTAAGAAAGGTTGTCAGTATGCCGATGTCAGATTTTCCTTTAAAGAAGTTGAGCATGTTTAGCAGATCTGGGTCATCATCCTGAACAGCATTTGCATCAGGACCTTCCTCAGCACGAACTTCTAACTTGAGCATATTCAGCAGATCGGGGTCATCGCCATGAATGGCAGCAGCATCAACAGCATCAACAGCATCAACATCCATGTTTGGGAGTTCCGGTTTATAGCCCAGAGCTCGTACAGAGAAGCCTGAAGTAATCATTTTCTAATATTCATATCGGATTGAGACGTTTCATCCTTAAAGTTTTAACACTGTTTAGTTCATTGTACACGATTGACAATCGATAACGGGAGTACTGCATTTAAACATATTTAACACATTTTAACCAGATTTTGTTGAGATTCAAAACAGCTTATATAAGATTGGCAAGTGTAAAATTGCTAATGTCAAATGGTGATAATTTATGGACCATGCCATCGGTGATACATACAATATAAACTTGCAAAATCTTTTACAAAATAAAGGGTCTTTGTTCAAATAACAAATGCATATTTAGATTTTTAAATGTACAGATAACTTTAAGATATCAAATCTTTCACGGCATTAATAGAAAATCGTCTTATAAACATAAAAAACATAAGAAAGATTTATTGTTACTGGTCATTTGAAGCGGCTGACACCGATTTATATAAGCAAATCATACTCACTTAAAATGCAAGAGAGGATAATTGGAATTAACAACATGATTGTCTACACACTCAAAGACACCGGCACTTGTATGTGTTTTTCTTATCGAACCAATGATCCAGTGTCTTCTAGACACTGATTAAAACACAACATGTGTGTTCCCATAAATATGCCATTGTTCACACAAAAAGCTATTGTAAAAAACAAGGGTAATCGTTATTTACTGTGTATACGTACATATAATTATTCATTATTTTCAATTCACAAAGTCAAAGATAATTTCAACTGCACAGTTTGTAAGTTGTTTTTCCTTACTCTGATACTGTATTCGAATCAAACCAAAATATTGTCCCAAAACGATTGCCCTTGTACTTTTTAGAAATAGGAATGCTACACTACTGATAACTTATAGCATCTGTGTCCTCACAAAAATGTCTTATTTAGATTTTTAAACGTATTTCCCAATGTACAGACAACTTTAAGATATCAAATCTTTCAAGGCATTAATAGAAAATCGTCTTATAAACATCAAAAACATAAGAAAGATTTATTCAATTGTTACTGGTCATTTGAAGCGGCTGACACCGATTTATATAAGCAAATCATACTCACTTAAAATGCAAGAGAGGATAATTGGAATTAACAACATGATTGTCTACACTCAAAGACACCGGCACTTGTATGTGTTTTTCTTATCGAACCAATGATATGATGAAACGCAAAGTGTGTGTGTTCCCATTCATATGCCATCGTTCATACAAAAAGTTATTGTACAAGGCAAGGCTATTCCTTTTCTATAGTGTATATGTAAAGGATATTAACCTGTCCCTAGTGTTTGATTAAAAACATGAGGGGTGAGGGGAAACCCGTGGGCCGTAAACCCTAGGGTTTCCCCGACCCCGAATGTTTACATTTTCAATCAAACCCGAGGGACAGGTTAATATCTGTCATTTACACCCCTTAGGCGGTTATATCCCTTCTTTTTTCAATTGGTTTTAATTCATAACTACCTTCTTATAGGTATTTGCCCTTAGAACCCCTTGGGAAGTTATTACCTTTACTTTAGTTGAATGTTATGTTAGGGTTAAAACACGAGAACGAGGTTATGCTTGGGATTTCAAAACCTGAGGAAAGAAAACTGAGCGGAAAGTAAGACCGAAAGCGAAGCTTGAGGTCTTACTTCCCGCGAGGCTTTCTTTCCGAAGGTTTTGAAAACCCAAGCATAACCGAGTTCGAGTGTTTTAACTAACTTAGATACCGTTATTAACAACCGCAATCATTTGTCCATATTGTAGTATTTGTAATCATATTTTTAGACTGATCATAAAAATTGAGGAAAAAACAACAAATATCAAGGATTCATGTTAGTCGGTTTATTTTAACATTTATTATTGGATGGCATTACTTTATACTGTCGCTTTAATTCTGAACATAAAAGATTAAAATGAATTTTCTTCAAAATAACCTAGTGTTCAAACGCCTTTTTGATATTGACATAGCACAAAATGCACGTGCAAAGCATTCTTCGAGGTGTAAGGTTTCACAAATGACAATCGACAAGTCACGTGGTTGACACCGTATTTGGATCCTTTAAATTCATCACAAATAAAAAGGTGTAACACTGTTAATATCCATTTTGAATGTTTGTATGCATTTAAAATTGGAATTAAAATGCAATTGGATTTCATAATGCTTTAGGGCCGATTTTCTTTTACCAAAATCTGAACTTCAATCAATAGATTGTTTAACATATCTTTCACTTCTATCTGGCCCGTTAGAGTAGTGGTTAGAGTGCTTGCTTACGGTTCAGAGGGTTGAGGGTTCGAATCCCACACATTGGAAGCATTGAAACTAAGTAGATTTTTTCAAGATAATATGGACTTAGGGGTTAGGTTACACATTGAAATATAAAACCCTTTGACTTTGAAATATAAAAGCCTTCCAACCCCCGAGTAGGTCTTACAAATGAATATAAAACCTTTCTAATCCCCGAGTAGGTCTTACATGTGAATATAATGCCCTGACTTCCCAATGTAAAACCTCCTTGGAGGTTATTACGAGAAAACAAGAGACCTCCAAAACAATAGACGAAATCCCCGATAGGTTTCTAAAAGCCGTGAGCTCCATCCGCGCAGGTTGGTTATCTCATAACCACCTTGGTCAGTTATAAGATTATAAACAATCGCAAACATTTGGACTTGTAAAATTTGGATTTTTAATCAAACAAGAAAGTTAGATTTATTAAGGACGAAAGTGAGATTCGAACCCTCTATGTTGTCAAGCAACGCTCTTACCTGTTGAGCTACCGAGGATCCATGCCAGTTTATGTAAATTTTTGTGTGTCATGTTTTTTGGGTTTTTTCCCCTATAAATATATATTAATATTGCAATAAAATAGTTTTTAATGTCAGGAATCAAGTTTTTAGTTCTAAAACCCTTAGCATGAGGTGTTGTAAGTAGTCTAAAATAATTTTATTATCAAGACATATGAAACCGGCAAAATGGGTCACTAAAACGTTTTTCAATTATTTGTATGTAAACCAATCTAGTTGAAACACCGTAATAAAATAGTTTTTATTGTAATAAACCAAGCGTTTATTTCTAAAACACTAATCTGAGGGTATTTTTAATATTTTTTTCTTATTAAGACATGATAAACCTGCGAATGATATCAGTAAACCGTTTTAAAATTAACTGTTTACAAACAATTTAAGTTGAAACCATTTCACGAGTCTTCCGTGGGAGTGTAAGTCAAATATAACCAGTTTGCCTCGGGTAATTATGGAAATAACCTCTGCTCAGGCTACGCCCTCGAGAGGTTATTTTCCATAACCCCTCGGTACCGGGTCATTATTTACTACATAATTATTCATTATTTTCAATTCACAAAGTCAAAGATAATTCCAACTGCACAGTTTGTAAGTTGTTTTCCTTACTCTGATACTGTAGTTCGAATCAAACCAAAATATTTTCCCAAAAGGATTGCCCTTGTACCTTTAAAAATAGGAGTGCTACACTACTGATAACATATAGCATCTGTGAACTCACAAAGTGTCCTTTTAAAGTCGTTATCTCAGTAAACAGGGCACACCCCGAATCTTGAATGAAAGTACTGAAGTACTGAATTGTTAAACGCATTGACGGTCCAAGGATATTGTCGGTCCGATTCGAGTCAATGGTAATCCTGCAGTTACTTTGGATCATGTGGGTTGAACTTCCACATGATTTCTGCCATATACATGGTAGGCCTTGTCCAACACCAACAGGCAGGGATAGCACCATTTCAAGTTTTATATTGAGGGCTTGAATGCATGCAAAATCTGAACATTGTCTGAAAAAGTGCATAGATATTTGCTTTGCAAAACTGCCTATAATGTTAACAGTAATAATGTGGCTATGTTGATCCACACATTCACACAAAAATGGCTGCCAATGGACTTTATGTGAATCCTTATAATTTGTTCTCTGACTATGGATGATTGGCTTGTATTATGAGATTTTTGACACTATCAAAGAAATACATTTAGCATTAACATTCAATTATCAGGGGAAAATTGAAAATATAAAATTTGAAAAAAAACGTGCTACTGCCCCTTTAACAGTATAGTGAACACGTCGTTTCATTCAAAAAGGGGCAGTAGACAGGGTTTTTTCTAATTTATTTTTTCAAGTTTCACCAATAAAATTTAATATAAGATTATGCCAAGTGTATTATCCTCAGGAGGTCAAACTCAACCCATTTCTAGTCATTAAAAAAATAGAATAAAGCAAAAATTGCTTTTTTAGCGTGAACACATTTTAATTTGTTAAGGGAAATTGGTTTCAGTAAATGAACTTTGTATGTTTGCTTAAGGACTTCTTTCATTGTAATATAGGTTGCCTTGCAATTTGTAAAATCGTTTTACATTTCATGAGATGGTTTAATTCCTTTAAAACATGCTATTACCCCATCAAAGGACTAATTAATAATTATCATCATTTCAGAATGTAGGACTGAATTACTAACTAATAATGGCATATTCATTGTTAATAGGTCAAAGATGGAATTTCTTAACTATTGGTTAATTTATCATATTCTCCTTATTGGCAACTTATAACATTTTGGCACTAATTCATTAAGAATTGAAGTTTTTAGATATTGGAGGGTAAGATAAAAACATGATGTGGTCTGATAATATATGTATTTATTTTTAACAAAGACACAATTCTTTGAACTGCCAAATTACATTCTTGATATGAAAAGTAACAGATAGTTTTAATTTCAAAGAAGAAGTAGTAAAATCTTGAGCTGCATTTTATTTTGATCTTGTTAAGTTATGTAAATTGCAACAGGATATGCAGCACATATTAATTACCAAGCTGCACGTCATAAACTTTGTTTTTGATTTCGCATGACCTCACTAAGTGTTAAAGATGGACTGAAATGCTATATGGCAACTTTCAGGATTCGTGAAATAGTGATTACAATTTGACATTGACTCAACTTTAAATTACTGAAATCGACCTAGAAACGGCTTAATTACGACTGTATACATAACACTGCCTAATTAGGCCGGCGAACAGAATAAAACGCACTGAAGCGTGACTGCCTCGTGACGTGTTAGTAGGCGATGTGATACCCCGTTGTGTGCCCTCGTTATGTAAAACAACACAAGCTAACAGTACAGCTCAATGTTTAACCGTTGATTAAACACCCTAAACAACATCCCAACATCTCAAACCTTCAATAAATCGGGTGTTTATTTAATCAACTGGCAATTTGTATTGATGAAAATGTAAGACCCTCATTAAAAACGAAGTTGTGCGCATAATGCTACAGCATGTAGCTGGTCTCGATTTGCGCAATGTTGTCATAAGACTGCACGTGAGAACCAGGATGTATTTTCGTCATAAACAATTGCTCACGTGTGAACCGTTTTATCTTCGTGCACAGTTGTTTGTTGTTATTGAATATAACTTTAGTAGCACAACAGAAAGGATGTTATAATACAATACTATTTTTTATACATTTAAACCAATTTTTTTTAAATGCCTTTGACTTATAGTTATTTTATTTAGTGATGGATAAGTTACAATTCTCAATGAAAGGCATGTATTGGATGATGACTGATGTCTTGTTTAAAACATTATTTTAATAGGGCATTTCACTGACAATCTTAATGTTGTCACTCTTGTACACAGAAGAGATATTGTTCACAACAATACCCGATACATGGCCCAACAGAATGAAGATTTATTAAATGAACCTTATTCAAAATAATTATCAGATAGAGCAAAAAAGTATTTCTAATTTCAACAGGTTATGATTTACCAATCGGAGCAAAAAGGGACGTTAAGGAATACAATTGCTATTTGATGTTACCTAATAAGCTGATGTCATAAAATAGCCAGGTGTTGATGATTGTGCATTATATAACCTACCTGCTATAGTCATCATTTGATAGCTTTTAATTTGGAAACAGACAGGAAATACGATAGGCAATAAAGTAATTGTGTAATAGGTGAGTATCTGATCTAAAGAAAGTAAATAACACCTGCAGACCAATGTCATTGTTTATTCAACCTTTTTACACAACGTTCAAATCTAAATGTGAGCATTGTAAATTCGGATTATTACCATAAATCAGCCAAAAACTTTGTGCTATGTTTTATATTTTACTAATCTCTTTTTTCTCGGCATGCCAAACTGTTCATTCAATGAAAATGCGAGCTCGAAACAGAAAATCGGTGTAGTGATCGGAACACGTGAGTTTGAAGTAGATTGTCACATTGCTCTGTTTGACCTTACACAGCGGGTCAATTTGGCGTGAAACGATCAATGTGATGGGAATTTGTCTACGGAAACTTCATCAGGAGATATTCTAGGACAGTTGACAGCAACACAATGATATGACATACTGTTAATCGCTTGGAAAACGCAGAACTACGGATTTCGCCTACCATTTTCCATATAAGCAGACGAACGCTTCGCCTACTGCCACGTCACTTCCGGTATCCCCTGCCCGTGACCTCTCAGCCTTGTTTTGGTTTGTCGCTGGACGGCGACGAGCAGACGCCTTGTTACGCAATGTTTACTTAGCTGTAGCTTCATTGAGAAACTGTGTATCGTTGCTGTTTTGGCCTAATATTTATGTTATATAGTTATTTGACCAATATCTTATGAAAAATATATTTAAAAAAGGTTATACAGCGGCTCTTTAAGACAAATTTCACCACACATGAACAATTTGTACTTGTCTAATGTAACAACTCATCTCCTTTAGATATGCAATAACAAGGATGACTACAGTAAGTTATCATTAAGTACCAATACTATGAGCAGGCAATGTAATCTAGAAGCCCAGCTTTATGGAGACACACACGCAGAGTGCGAGCGAGAGCAACTTCAACAGTCTTATCACATGACAAGAGAAAGTATAAATGACGTCAGCGACGACAGTCAGTCCGACATCAACTGGTGGGGAACTCAGTGGAGGGGGAGTGTCGCACTTGTCGGTAGCACGGCTTGCAGACAGTCACTGGGCGCCGGGAATAGTGGCCGGGGAGTGGGATGTAGCGAGCAATACACCGTGTACAGAATACCTCACCACACCGCCAGCAATGGAACTGTAAGAGACAGGCAGACAGAGTAAAAAGATGTAGGTACAAAATGTAAATATATTGTCAAATAGTGATGGTCAAACGTTAGGTGGAAAAGTACATAGAGTCAACAAAGTTGAATATCATCATGGTTTATCTAGTATAAGGTTTATAATGTTTGGAAGAGATGTACAATGTTTGAAAGAATACACATGAGCAATAGAGATGTACAATGTGAGAGAAAGATGCACAACTTGAAGGAAGGATATACAAAATATAATAGAGACAACACTGTATAAGAGAAATAAATGTGTGTTGGATATGTACAATCTGTGACTAAATTCTACCACAGAGATATACAATGTTAAAAAAAGATGTACATTGTGTAACATATATATATATATATATATATATATATATATATGCAATGTGTATGAGAAAGATCATGTGTGTTTGAGATAAAAATGTGTAAGAGAGACCTACTAAATTGAGAGATATATACAATATGTTACAGAGATAAACAATGTGATGCAGAGATCAATAAAATTTAACAGAGGTCTACATGTGTTACAGTGATTTCTAAAAGAAATACAAACTACAAAGTGAAACTAAGATGTGAAATGTGTAACAGAGAGGTTTACAATGTGTTACAGAGATCTACAATGTATAAGACAGATCTAAAATATGTAAGAGAGATCTACAATGTGTGATAAAGATCTACAATGTGTGATGTAGTGTTACAAAGGTCTCCAATGTGTAACAGAGAGGTTAACAATGTGTTACAGAGATCTACAATGTATAAGACAGATCTAAAATATGTAAGAGAGATCTACAATGTGTGATAAAGATCTACAATGTGTGATGTATTGTTACAAAGATCTACAATGTGTAACAGAGAGGTTAACAATGTGTAAGCAGAGATCTACAATGTGTGATAAAGATCTACAATGTGTGATAAAGATCTACAATGTGTGATAAAGATCTACAATGTGTGATAAAGATCTACAATGTGTGATGTATTGTTACAAAGATCTACAATGTGTAACAGAGAGGTTAACAATGTTTAAGCAGAGATCTACAATGTACAAGACAGATCTACAATGTGTGATAAAGATCTACAATGTGTGATAAAGATCTACAATGTGTGATAAAGATCTACAATGTGTGATATATTGTTACAAAGATCTACAATGTGTAACAGAGAGGTTTACAATGTGTTACAGAGATCTACAATGTATAAGACAGATCTAAAATATGTAAGAGAGATCTACAATGTGTGATAAAGATCTACAATGTGTGATGTATTGTTACAAAGATCTACAATGTGTAACAGAGAGGTTAAAAATGTGTAAGCAGAGATCTACAATGTATAAGACAGATCTAAAATATGTAAGAGAGATCTACAATCTGTGATAAAGATCTACAATGTGTGATGTATTGTTACAAAGATCTACAATGTGTAACAGAGAGGTTAACAATGTGTTACAGAGATCTACAATGTATAAGACAGATCTAAAATATGTAAGAGAGATCTACAATCTGTGATAAAGATCTACAATGTGTGATGTATTGTTACAAAGATCTACAATGTGTAACAGAAAGGTTAACAATGTGTTACAGAGATCTACAATGTATAAGACAGATCTAAAATATGTAAGAGAGATCTACAATCTGTGATAAAGATCTACAATGTGTGATGTATTGTTACAAAGATGTACAATGTGTAACAGAAAGGTTAACAATGTGTTACAGAGATCTACAATGTATAAGACAGATCTAAAATATGTAAGAGAGATCTACAATGTGTGATAAAGATAAACTATAATTAAAGTAAAATGGTATGCAAAATAAACATGTTTCATACCTCCCTCGGTCGTCGCATATTACATCGCCCTTTTGGGTCTTCCTCTGGAACCCGCATCCCCCTGGGTCTTCCTCTGGTCCTGCAAAAAATGACTTTAATGTTAAGATTGATTTAACAGATGCGTTGAAAATGTATAACATAAATTGTCAATTATGAACAAAAAAAGCTATATAAATTACTTTCATCTTTATATTATTATGCCATATTAATATATTAATCAGTGTTTTAAGAGCCTTTTTTGTTTCTTTAAGCATTTATGAAAACTATAATTTAAGTAAAATGGTGTGTAAAACAAACAATGTCATGTTTCATACCTCCCTCGGTCTGCGCATCTAACATCGCCCTCTTTGGTCTTCCTCTGGAACCCGCATCCCCCTGGGTCTTCCACTGGTCCTGCAAAAATTTATTTAAATGCTAAGATTTATTTAACAGATGCGTTGAAGATGTATAACATTAATTGTCAATTATTAACCATATTCAGCTAAAATAATTACCTTCATCTTGATTTTATTACGCCCTTTGAATAAAATAATCTGTTTCAAGAGCATCTTTAAAATTCTTTAATCATTTTTTAAGACTATAATTGAAGTAAAATAGTATAAAAAACAAACATGTTTCAGACCTCCCTCGATCGCAGCATATTACATCGCCCTCTTGGGTCTTCCTCTGGAACCCGCATCCCCCTGGGTCTTCCTCTGGTCCTGCAAAAATTGATTTAAATGTTTAGATTGATTTAACAGATGCGTTGAAAATGAATAACATAAATTGTCAAATATGAATAAAAAAAAGCTATAAAAATTACTTTCATCTTGATATTATTATGCCATTTGGATATATTAATCAGTGTTTAAGAGCCTTTTTTTAAATTCTGTAAGCATTTCTGAAAACATAATTGAAGTAAAATGGTATACAAAATAAACATGTTTCATACCTCTCTCAGTCGCCGCATATTACATCGCCCTCTTTGGTCTTCCTCTGGTCCTAAAAAAATTGATTTAAATGCTAAGATGCGTTGAAGATGTATAACATTAATTGTCAATTATTAACCATATTCAGCTATATAAATCACTTTCAACTTGATTTTATTATGCCATTTCAATATATTTATCAGTGTTTAAAGAGCGTTTTTTAATTCTGTAAGCATTTCTTAAAACGATAATTTAAGGAAAATATGGTATGCAAAATACACATGTTTCATACCTCCCTCGGTCGCCACATATTACATCGCCCTCTTGGGTCTTTCTCTGGTGCTGCAAAATTGATTTAAATGTTAAGATTGACATTTTAAAATGATGCGTTGAATATGTTTAACATTAATTGTCAATTATTAACAAAAACAGCTATATAAACTACTTTTCATTTTATTTATGATATCCTTTGAATATATTAATCATGTTTCATAAGCGTTTTATATTTCTGTAAGCATTTTTTTAAACTATAATTTAAGTTAAATGGTGTGCAAAATAAACATGTTTCATACCTCCCTCGGTCGCTGGATCTTCCTCTGGCCCCAAAATTCCCCTGGGTCTTCCTCTTAGGGCCCAGCAACTGCCTTGGTCTTCCTCTGGCCACCACAACCCCCTGGGTCTTCCTCTGGTCCCTCAAAATAGGTTTCGTTGTTTAGATTGATTTTACAGATTCATTTAATATGTATAACAATACGTGTCAACTATTTACAAAAACGGACATTTAAATTACTTTCATCTTTATAATATTATGACTTTGAATAAAGCAATCAGTGTTTCATGAGCGTTATTTGTTTCTCTAAGCGTTTTATAAAACAATAAAACAAATTCAATGGTCTGCAAAACAGAAATGTTTCATACATCCCTTGGTCGCTGAATCTTACACCACCCTCTTGGGTCTTTACGGGCCTGGCATCCCCAAGGGTGTTCTTCTGGTCAACCATCAGGTGCATGTATGTGAAACAAGCAACCAGGTGTCGGAATTTGTCTGAGGGGAGCGGGAACCTATCCCTAAACTAAACCTAGTGAGGTGTACCCTCCATTCTAAACTTGCGCATCCACACTGGGGACTGTGTGGTCCCTATCCACCATGAAAAAAATGGTCCCTAATTCTGAACAAGGGTGGAGAAAACCTTGTTATACCAATCCTGGCAAAACAGTTCTGGAGAACACCATAGAACAAATGCCTGCAGCTATTCACCCATAAGCTAAGGGCGGGGAAAGCTGGCATGGGATTGGACACCTCGAACAGACGTATTTCCAACAACAAGGTGTGCGTCCCCTCACAAATGCAACCCTCCGACAACCGAGTCAGATGCCACCCTATATAAAAAGGAAACAAAAGAAAATATGTTTTGTGTCCGTCAACAGTTACCCTATCATTTAGACAAATCTCAATTATAAGGAGCCAGGTTGTCAGTGTAAATCTTTACCCACTATTATAATATGAGCGTTGCCTCTTCAAGTAATATCTTCTCATTTTAACTTTGAGACATTTGGCAGTTGTGTTCCTTAAGATCAATGGATGCTGAATAAATCTTTAAAAGTGGTTCAAAATCGTTTTTTTAGTCATAGAAACTATAGTCTCAATACAATAATAGAGTCTTTCTTTCATCTGAATGATTAAGTCGATGGTGTAGCTTTGAATGAATGAGTAAACTTTACTTAACATAAATCATATTTATAATTGGAATTCATTTTAATATTAAACGGAACGAATGAAGAATAATAAATTGCAATTATACTTAATTCTATGGACATTATTACTATCTGGCTAAAAGATTCTTAGTTACGATGAAGACAAATAAATCACGTCATACCTGCATTCTGACCAGGTGGTGAGTGATTCAAATCTCTCCTTACAACGTTCAGCGAGCCCAACCAATCAACAAAGCAGCTACCAAACTTGGGAGTTCAGTAGACTGTCCTCCCGTTCTCTAAATGATTATTTACCCTAACTCACTCTCACTGTTTACAGTCTGGACACAAGCCAAAGCAAGTCTGTATGTCCAGGAGATTCAAGTTCTGTCCTCATTTGTATAATATATTTTGTACACAATAGCTTTATCAATTAAACTGAAGAAAATATTGCATGAGAACTAAATTCATGTTTGAGGCTGTGCTGTGTTATTGTTGAGAGCAGGTAAATGTATTCAAGTTACAATTGGTTGGGATTCTGAATAGTTTCACATGTCTTTTACGAAAACATAAACATACACAGAATTTCCCGATTATTCATGTCGAACTTTTTCTCTGAAATGGCAATGATCGATGTAAATATTTGATCAATTGAGACTAAGAAAATGTCATTTAAATTGAACTTATGAAATGAATAAGGTTTGATAAACGTATTAGTTAACAATTTATTTTGCACAGTAACATGGTTTATCTTATTGAACTTATTCAATGAACTAATTAAAAAGGGTTAAAGGGGAAGTAGCACGTTTGGGGGGATATAAGGTGATGTCAGGAAAATGAAATAAATGTTCCAATTGAAAGACAATGTATTTAAACTAAATGAAGCAGTAATAAATCAAATGAATAATGTAATGTTCAGTTTTGCCATTCCCGTTTCTCACACAAAATGAATTAAAAGCGTTCAAAGTGGACTTTATGTGAATCTTTATGTTTGTTTTCTGTCTATGAATGATTGCTTTCTGTAATGAGATGTTGATAATCATAACAATTCTTACTGTGAGTCAATTTCACCATTTGGAACGAAACAAACGCGATATTCCTTTCGTCAAAACTTCACCAAACAATTCACCAGATTTTTTACCAAACTATTTTGACGTTTACTACACAGTTTTGTCGATCCCACTGGTTTAGGAAACAGCTGGTATCGATGGCCAAGCACCGATAAATCAACTTTTTATTTAAATAAATCATAGTTTTTGTCAAATCTATTTTCAGGGGTAGGTATAAAATATCTCATAACTTTTTTTAAACCCCATTTTCCGTATTTAAAAAAGAAAATAACGATTAAGTGTAAACTGTCGTCCGTCAATTATTGTGTGAATCTATTAATCATTTCGATGGAAACTGGACCTCATACCTTAACTAACATGTAACGTTCAGTTGAGAAATGCCAATCTTATCAAAAACTGTATAATGGTAAAATGTGCCACAATACACAACATTGGTATGCCATAACGAACAATTTTATACACTCTTTCAGATCGTATGTAATCTTCTCACCATTTGAAACGAAAAATTAGCGACTGTACTTACATTTAAACAACAACATATCAAAATAACAACTCCAAATTTTATTTTCAAATAAAGTCACAATTTACAAATAAACAATTTTCCCCGTTTTCCTCTTGTCTTCCGATTCATTCCTTCATGTCAGTCTTAAACTGGAGGCAAATTCCTGGGAGGATTCTCCGCGTCCTTTATGATCTTTACTGTGAGGGTGGAGATCTGTGAGAAAGCTTCCACAAACAGGGCTTCAGCTGCAAAAGAACTTAGACTGATTTACTTCTACCTAATACTGATAATTAGAAAATGAAATAGAGAGATTATTACCGGGGAAGTGTGTCATATGACTTTTACGAAACGATTGTTAATTTTTGTATACCCGACTTATGGTGTTATGACTTCACAGGCGAAAAAATACGGCAAATCGCGCTACAACAATCATTGCTAGGCATATGATGTGTGCACTAGTGCTCATATAAAAAATATGTCTACTTATTTTCAATCATGCGGGTAATAAACAACGATAAGCTTTATTTAATAATCATATATATATATATATATAAATCTACATATGTAGAAAATGAAAAAAAGCAATTTTATGAGTTTAAATGAATTTTCATTTTCATTTTTTTTTTAAATGTACCATTGTTATATTGAAAGAATTAGTCAATGTTAGGAAGGCATACATGCTGAGAACCTATGACCTTGTGGCCAGGAAATCAAATATCTAGAACGACCACTTAAAATCTGGATAATCTGCGCTGTACTGTAACTTCAAATAAAAGTACCGAGGGTACAGAAGCTCACCTTAACATGATTGATGTGGTAATATGGTTTAATTGTGTAACCATCTTTTATATGATAATTGATTATGGCTGCCATCATAATTTTTTATCTTTTAAAATGCTATTCTTCTGTTGGAAACCACTAGAGCTTGAACAAACATTAATACAAGAATGATATAATCATGATTTGTTAACAAGCAGTAGGTTTTTGTATAACTTTTTTGTATATCTATGGCTGAATTGGTGACCATCTTGGACTTTTTAATCTTCAAAATGCTACTTTTATGTGGGCATCTGTATTAATTTCATTATGATATCTGGATTGGTTTAGGAGTATTCATTTAGTCACACTCTCAACTTCCAAAGAACTAAAAGGATGATGCACATAAACATTTGGAATATATCCCTCTGACACAAATCACAAATTCACAAGTCCAATTGCCAAAGTAAACTGTCCAGGTCAATGTCTCGTGTAATTCTAACTGAAGATTTCTGAATATCTTAAATCTTGACATATGTTAGTGCAATCTGATTGGTCAGAATAGGCTAGCAACATGGGGGTTTAGGGGGGGGGGATAGAAGGAATGTGGGACAGAAGAGAGGTTTGCAATGGAAGGACAGGAGAAAAAAGGGGAGGAGGGAAAGGGGGGATAGAAGGGGTGGGGGCAGAAGAGAGGTTTGCAATGCCAATGCCAATGGAAATAATCTGGAGGTCAACTCAGTAATATGTTTATTGAAGTATCTTAACTAACAGAGAGAATTGGTGAGAAAGACTTTGTAAAAAAAGAATTGTTCAGACAGCTGTTCAATTAGTTTTGAAGATGAATATTAAATGATATCTTTTATTAGCATGACAAACAAAATAAAAGATAATTTGTTATTCATTAACCAAAATTTTCAATTTGGAATAAATTAATTGCATGGTAGTAAAAAACCTTACAGTTAGTGTTGGGAGTGAACAAATTTAATCATTTTAAATGCTTTAGAAAAGGATTTGTTTGAATTGAATGATCATTATAATTATCTAGATAATCATTGTTCAGACCGTAATCAGATATAGATGATTAAAAAATGTATATTTATCCCTCACTGGCTATGTTATTTGCCATATATGAAGTGTCAGGAATTATGTTACCCACTGATGGAGTCAACAACTTTTATCATTTTATGTTGTAATAAAAAGGATTTATTAAAACAGTCGTGCTTCAGGCTGTTCGCAGATAAAGATGATTCATACATTTTTTGTAACTGTATTTATAGTGTTGATAAATATTAAAACAAGCATATCAATACAAATATAATGACATTGATTTGATTGATCAGGAAATGTATTCTTTTCAATGAATTCATGAAATCTAATTGAAAATTCAATATATTTGACATATTGACCATCTTGGATTCTTGATAATAAAATAAATGCGTCTTTGTCAGGAATCACTATATAAAAAAATACTCACTTTTCAGAATGATATCTTAATTGATTTAGTAGGAGTAGTACTTGGCCTGAAATCTAATTGAAAAATAATGACTTCTATCATGACATGTTGTTCCCAGAACCCCTTCAGCATGATACAATTATAGTTTTACAGGTATTTATAAAACACATGGTATTTTGGAACTGGAACCTGATACAAAATACCTCTATTATTAACTTATCATGTAGATTACTGTACATAAAAGCAGATTCTTGACTTGTTAATATTAACTCATCGTGCAGATTGTTGTACACAAAAGCTGATTCTTGACTTGTTTAAATTGTTATTTGTAAAAAGTATTACTATTAATAGAATACAAGTATACTTTTCATAAAGACAATTTATATACTTTCCATAAAGTCCATTATGTTCTATTTATCAATTAGGTCAGGATTACTATGCAATATACAAGCAGGCAGGGCTGCTAACCCCATATCCTTAAGGAGAGTGTAGCAATTTGTGTATTTGGCTTTGTGTACGTATATTTGGAGAAGCATCCTAGTGTGCTGAGCATGTAAACCTGAACTCTGGCTAAGCCCTTATGTGTGGTATTAAAAGACTTGACGGGAGAGAACATGAATTGTTGTGAAAAATATATACAATTTCACAAAATATAGTTAGCTTATGTCCTAAATTGATTTTGTGTCAAGAAGAACTTCTGTTAGATATAGAAATGGTACAAATATGAGTAAAACACAGGAACTGGAACCTGATGCAAAATAACTCTTTCCACATCAACTTATCATGTAGATTGCTAAACACAAAGCTTATTGTTGACAAGTTTTGTGTAAGTTGTTATTCTTAGAAAGAACATATCACTGTCATTAGAATACAAGTCTAATTTCCATAACTCTTATTGCATACACATGGCCATATAGCATAATGCTCTACCATATCAATTGGGTCAGGTTGATTATGCAACAGACTAGCAGCTGAGACTGTGATGCTAGCAGCCTGTATTGGGATGTGTATTAAAAAAGCATAATGGACTCAACAGGAATATCTGAACTCTGGTTGACTCCTTTTGTGTGGTATTTAAAGGAATATGAGGGACATACCATTGTTTAAAATTAAACATGATGTTTAATATCATTGGGTTTTTGCAGCTAGTTGCCATAAATATTTTAAACAAATTAATTAATTATGTTTGTCTTTCATCTTAATGTTTTAGAAACACTTAAACATATAGAACAACTTGCATGACAATCTTAAATATTCCATATTCAAGATAATATTATGATTAGTAAGTTCAAATTAGAGAATTTATATAGTGCGAGTGATCACTTGATGAAAGCTTAAAATTTAGTAATAATGATGTGTCATCTGCAGCTGAAAAGTCAATATGGCTGCTATTGCGGCCATCTTGGATTCTCAAAACTGAAACGTCTACCTTTGTGGGAGGAATCCCTATAGGTATAACATACTACAATATGAAAATAATATCTAGATTGGTTTAGGAGAAGTAGTCTTTTTCCTGAAATCTAATTGAAAATTCAATACGGCTGCCATGGCGGCCATATTGGATTCTCAAAACTGAAACGTCTACCTTTCTGTGCGGAATCACCATAGTTATAACATACTACAATTTCAGAATTATATCTGCATTCGTTTAGAAAGAGTAGTCTTTTTCCTGAAATCTAATTGAAAATTCAATATGGCTGCCCTGGCGGCCATCTTGGGTTCTCAAAACTGAAACGTCTACCTTTCTGTGAGGAATCACCATGGGTATAACATACTACAATTTCAGAATGATATCTGGATTCGTTTAGGAAGAGTAGTTTTTTTCCTGAAATCTAATTGAAAATTCAATATGGCTGCCATGGCGGCCATCATGGATTCTCAAAACTGAAACGTCTACCTTTCTGTGATGAATCACCATGGGTATAACATACTACAATTTCAGAATGATATCTGCATTCGTTTAGGAGAAGTAGTCTTTTTCCTGAAAGTTTACGGACGGACGGACGGACGGACAGACGGACGACGGACGAAGCGCCACGACATAAGCTCACATTTACTTCGTAAAGGTGAGCTAAAAACGGGTTGCACAGCTATTAGTGTTAATAATCTTGATAGTTTGAAACTGATAAGATACTTTTCTTTTCTTGACAAATGTCCAAGATGATCGAATGGATAAAATGATTGATTAAAGCCCTTATTAGCTAAAAATGTCGTAAGTACCTTTTGATTGGTCCTGTGATTTAGTCTTCAGGAATTGTTTCGCCTTCTGAATATCCTGCAGAAATTTCATAACACCAGGGTCGGTTGTAAAGGCCTTTCCGGCCTCTGTCACACTGTATTTGCTGTTATTGGTTGTTTGACTGATTGCCTTAATCTTAGATATACTCGAAGTATTGAAACTTTGTAACAGCTTCAAGGTACTTATAAAGTTTAAACGGTGGATGCCTCTTTCAAATAACTCAAAATTGTCAGCCCATGTGGACATCATCAGAAGAAGATTTGCCTGTGCTATGTTGTCTCTTGTAAAGGTGATCGAACCATCAGCAACATCCTTCAAAAGAGCTGGATCGATTGTAAAGTGATGTCCAGTCGCATCATCAAGGAACTCTTCCATTAAAGAAACAGAGGAGAACATTGCTGAACCTTGCTCTAACATGCTGACGAGTTTCTTATACTTCAAATTTTTCGCCTGGGCTGCATGGAGACTTTGTGACATGTGTCCGGCCCCTTTTGTTGCTAGGTCGTAGATATCTTTGATGTCAGGGGCGTGGCCCTGTGCTATCTTGTCAAGGATTCTTAATCCGACATTTGTTTTGCTTACATCTTTGTACACTTCTTTGCACGGTACACAGACATCCATTAACGCCTTTCCGACTGCTCCATACGCTTTATACTGCTTAAGAAAGGTTGTCAGTATGTCGATGTCAGATTTTCCTTTAAAGAAGTTGAGCATGTTTAGCAGATCTGGGTTATCATCCTGAACAGCATTTTCATCAGCAGGATCCTCAGCACGAACTTCTAACTTGAGCATATTCAGCAGATCTGGGTCATCGTTATGGATGGCAGCAGCATCAACAGCATTGACAGCATCAACATCCATGTTTGGGAGTTCCGGTTTATAGCCCAGAGCTCGTACAGAGAAGCCTGAAGTAATCATTTTCTAATATTCATATCTGATCTATCTGTTTTCATCCTTAAAGTTCTAAAACTACAATGTTTCATCCATTGTAGACGATTGACAAACGATAATGGGAGTACTGCATTTAAACATATTTCATGAACGATTTAGTAAATCATTGTGAATTTTTAACCAGATTTTGATGAGATTCAACAGTTTATATAAGATTTTCAAGTGTAAAATTGCTATTGTCAAATGGTGATAATTTATGGACCATGCTATCGGTGATGCATACAATTTAAACTTGCAAAATCTTTTACAAAATAAAGGGTCTTTGTTCAAATAGCGAATGCATATTTAGATTTTTAAACCTCTTTCCCCATGTACAGACAACTTTAAGATATCAAATCTTTCAAGGCATTAATAGAAAATCGTCTTATAAACATCAAAAACATAAGAAAGATTTATTCAATTGTTTCTGGTCATTTGAAGCGGCTGATACCGACTGATTCATATAAGCAAATCATACTCACTTAAAATGCAAGAGAGGATAATTGGAATTAACAACATGGTTGTCTACACTCAAAGACACCTACACGTGTATGTCTTATCGAACCAATGATCCAGTTTCTTCAAGATAATGATTAAAACACAACATGTGTGTGTTCCCATAAAAATGCCATTGTTCACACAAAAAGCTATTGTAAAAAACAAGGGTAATCGTTATTTACTGTGTATACGTACATATAATTTTTCATTATTTTCAATTCACAAAGTCAAAGATAATTTCAACTGCACAGTTTGTAAGTTGTTTTTCCTTACTCTGATACTGTATTCGAATCAAAGCAAAATATTGTCCCAAAACGATTGCCCTTGTACTTTTAGAAATAGGAGTGCTACACTACTGATAACTTATAGCATCTGTGTCCTCACAAAAATGTCTTATTTAGATTTTTAAACGTATTTCCCAATGTACAGACAACTTTAAGATATCAAATCTTTCAAGGCATTAATAGAAAATCGTCTTATAAACATCAAAAACATAAGAAAGATTTATTCAATTGTTTCTGGTCATTTGAAGCGGCTGATACCGACTGATTCATATAAGCAAATCATACTCACTTAAAATGCAAGAGAGGATAATTGGAATTAACAACATGGTTGTCTACACTCAAAGACACCTACACGTGTATGTCTTATCGAACCAATGATCCAGTTTCTTCAAGATAATGATTAAAACACAACATGTGTGTGTTCCCATAAAAATGCCATTGTTCACACAAAAAGCTATTGTAAAAAACAAGGGTAATCGTTATTTACTGTGTATACGTACATATAATTTTTCATTATTTTCAATTCACAAAGTCAAAGATAATTTCAACTGCACAGTTTGTAAGTTGTTTTTCCTTACTCTGATACTGTATTCGAATCAAACCAAAATATTGTCCCAAAACGATTGCCCTTGTACTTTTAGAAATAGGAGTGCTACACTACTGATAACTTATAGCATCTGTGTCCTCACAAAAATGTCTTATTTAGATTTTTAAACGTATTTCCCAATGTACAGACAACTTTAAGATATCAAATCTTTCAAGGCATTACCGGTAATAGAAAATCGTCTTATAAACATCAAAAACATAAGAAAGATTTGATACACAGGCCCCCGGGTCATTGAGCAATCATCCCTTTTAAACTTTAAAAAAAAAATTAGATGACCCCCAGAGTTGACAGCCTTCGTAGATACATAATATTGACCTTGCAAATATTATGTATCTACGAAGGCTGTCAACTCTGGGGGTTGACAGCCTTCGTAGATACATAATATTAACCTTGTTAACTTAGCCCGGGGACCAGGCTGTTGAGTTTCCTTGACCCTGTGAACATTTTCAACCAAATTTGAGGAGCAGTTTATATCTGTATTTTTAGGGGAAGGATAGGTCAAAATGTTGATATTCCTACCATTCCCAAAGGTTTACCTCTTTTGAAAGTGACAGATATAGCTTGTTGTAGCGGAGGTCCCTGGGTGTGATGACCAGTTGAAAAGACAAAGGGGAGGTTGATGGTTAAAGGGAAGTTTGTTGAGAGTAACGCTTGGTTGTTGCTTTGAGGGTGGTGTGAATGGTCTACTTAATTAAGGGATTATGTTACCCATAAATGTTGATATTCCTATAGTTCCCAAAGGTTTACCTCGTGATGACCAGTTGAACAGATAAAGGGGAGGTTGATGGTTAATGGGGAAGTTTGTTGAGAGTAAGGCTTGGTTGTTGCTTTGAGGGTGGTGTGAATGGTCTACTTAATTAAGGGATTATGTTACCCATAAATGTTGATATTCCTATCGTTCCAAAAGGTTTACCTCGTGATGACCAGTTGAACAGATAAAGGGGAGGTTGATGGTTAATGGGGAAGTTTGTTGAGAGTAAGGCTTGGTTGTTGCTTTGAGGGTGGTGTTGTTTTCTCAAGTATTTCCAACGTGAATGGATGTCTCTGTATAAGATTAAGTAAACATAAGGGTGGGGGTAAACCCAAGAGCTTGAGATCTAAGGGTTTCCTTGAGAGTAAGGCTTGGTTGATGCTTTGAGGGTTGTGTGAGGACATAAGTATTGATATAAATATCCAAAGGATTCCCTTCCTCATCTCAACCTAAAAGATGGGAATAATGAAAGACAAGAGAGAATCTGCTGTTTGATTTATCATTTATTTACTAGTGAGCTATGATCTATGTACACCAGTATTATGAAGGTTGATGAAGAAACAGTCTCCTCTATTGGCAATCCCGTCCAGAGATGAACCTTCTCTTTCTACATGTAGTATGTACACATATCTTATCTACAGCAAAATATCAACAAAGTATGTTGCAGAAACCAATTAGAAACATAAAAATTAGCTGAAAATATTTTATAATGATAAACAAAATTTTTTTTTTTTAAAGATATGAACTGTACGCTTGAAACCGAACTTGAATTTGTTCAACATTAGTATATTTCTCACTGTCATAACAATGCACCAATAATGACATCAAATTATTAAGCCTAATTATTATCTTCTATTTTGGAAAATAATGATAATTCTAATCTGACATAAGGTTTTAAATTTGTGATGAAACTTGCTATTGTCATTGGAACACAGGAATAAAAATGCTTCTGTTACAAATATTTGTAGATTTTAGGAGTTAATCTCTTTAACTCTGGTAATAATCTAATAACTGTTATGATCAATCAGCAATTGTGTGTTAATAACGAATGAGAATCACAACACAACATCAAGAATATCTTAAGCATGAACATATCATAGTCTAGATGATTTCTATTTTGGCTTCTTGATAAGCATTTTTCATGCATGTGGAATGTTGATATAGTCAGATATACTTGTGCATGAAATATGAGGTTAAATACAGCTAACAGACATCAATCTCCATGGCAACAATGTAGATATCACAGAAATCTGTTGACTACCAAAGCACCGAGATCTAGGCCAGTAAAACACTTATAATTAACTTTATTTATTACTTTGTAATAGGAAATTTTATTGAAAATTGAGATTGAAAATAATTCAATATTCCTCGCTGTAAAGGTCAAAATATAAAACATAAGTAGAAATACAAGAATTTTGAAAATAAACTTGTTAATAATTAATAACATAATTTTTATATGATTAATGATTATGATAATAAAGTATAAAAAACTTGTCATTGTGTTTACCTACCCCGGTATAACTTAATTTGAGCTTTAGACAAAAGGATAAAAGATAAAATTTTGAGTTGAATTGAGTATATACATTAACCTTTGGTTTAGAGATTATGTTGAATAATGGATAAGACAATCAAAAAAAATATCAAACTCTGAAATCACTTTCACACTTGTAAATAAAATATTGTTGTATGTTCATCATTCCTGAGGTTTCAATAAATCCTTTGTATGTGATGTGAATACTTTACAAATTTCAAAAACATTTTTGTTCATCATTTCATATTCATTGATCCTTAATAGGTTGAATAATTTGTCTAAATCATTTAGCTCTTTTATAAAGCTAAAATTTAATAATTTAAAAAGAAATATTTCATGAATTTTTAATATCAAATCATCTCAACTCAAAGGTACTAATCAAAAATCACAAGCGGCTTAAAAATGTATTCTGAAGAAGATAACGGAGGACGCAAAATAAATTAACAAAAATATATTTGTCAAAATATTGCACTTCAAACTTGTCAATGGTTATATGCACTATATACAAGTATAGATAATTAACAATATATTCATATCTTATGTAAGCACAGTAATAAAAGAATTGCCATGCAAGATTATCATCTACATCGTATGGGCATTGTCAACACAAGCATTGTTTTCTTGATTTAGTCTATAGCTACTTCATGATAATGGGTCTCTTCTCAATAACTTTTCAAACCATTTATATTCTCTTTGCTCTATTTCTTGACAACAACATCAAAGTTAAATCTAAACTATTTTATCTGAATTTTGAAATTTATCCCATAAAATACTCAATGCTATCTAAAGGAAGTAAAGAGTTTATGGGATTTACTTTTCACACCTCTAATTAAGTTACATATTCTGATTTAAGGATAGGTTTGTTCACTAATACTCAGACCATAATTAAATGTAATTCTAAATACTCATTTCTGTTCTCTAGGGACAAACTAGAATATAGTTCCCTAGGCAAAGTAAAAAACAACATTTAGGAAAAGTTTCTTAAAGTTTCAATAACGTCACTGTTGTTAATATGTATGATATCGACATATATGGATAACAGAAATAAAACAATTGAGAAGAAAGTTTACAACCTTATGGTTTCATGAGACAATAAAAGTATTTACTTAGCTCATAACAAAGAGGAAAAAATAATGTTTTTAAACATTTGACAGCAATGAGACAAATTCTACTACCACTTCCTTTTAATGGAATGGCTGAACTAGATTTTCGATGAACTTTGTGCCAGCAAAAGTGTTAATGAACAGTTTTCTTCAGATAAGATAGGAGACGCTAACAGTGACACGATCAAACAGAGGACATGAAATTCTGTTCGTCAAACTTAATTGAAGTGTGAAAAGCTTGAAAACATTCTTTAATGAAAATTCAATTAGCGAAAAATTAAAAAACAACAAACACAAATAATCAGTATAACAATATTTGCAAAAACAAGAATAAAACAACAGTGGGAATCAATTTGCTTGGCTAATTACACTAATTACATTTGATCTCAATCTTGGAATCATTTTCTGCTCAAAATCATGCTCCATAAATATTTATTCATATTTCTAATATACATGTCATTGTTCATTCTAATAAATCTTTTTATGTACAAGCACATCACAACCTACAGCTAACACCTGGGAACTCTCACTAATATATGTTCACTTGGTCTATCTAGAAAGATATATAGAGAGAAAGAACCACTGGTTTGACACAAGGTATAAATAGGGTCATGCTTAACAGTGAACACGTCGTTTCATTCAAAAAGGGGCAGTAGACAGCGAATTTTCCAATTTATTTCTTCAAATTTCACCAATAAAATTTAATATAAGATTATGCCAAGTGTATTATCCTCAGGAGGTCAAACTCAACCCAAATATTTCTAGTCATTAAAAAAATTAAGAATAAAGCAAAAATTGCTTGAAGTTTTTTTAGTGTGAACACATTTTAATTTGTTACGGGAAATTGATTTGCGTAAATGAACTTTGTATGTTTGCTTAAGGACTTCTGTTATTGTTATATAGGTTGCCTTGCAATTTGTAAAATCGTTTTACATTTCATGAGATAGTTTTAATTCCTTTAAAATATGCTATTACCCCCATCAAAGGACTAATTAATAATTAACATCATTTCAGAATGTAGGACTGAATTACTAGCTCTAAAGGCTCTAAAGACAAATTGTACGTACTGATCAGAAACCCATTACATTCAACAAAGGTAGCTTCCTTCTGTATCATGCCATTCCTCAATCATACCATTTCAAATTCAAATTGCCTTACTGAATAAACTGGTTCATACCAATGAAAAACCAACTTGCCTACTTAATAAATTGGTTACATATTTCATTCTAAAATCAACTTGGGTGCTGAATATATATGATCTTATCATTAAAAATTCAACATGCCTGCTGAATAAACTGGTTCCATATCATTTTAAAATCAAACTCTTTAACAGACGGATATCATCAGTCTAGGTGAACTTAGCCTCAATATTATCCGTTTCACTCCTATACTGAGTCTAGAATGGTCTAGTAGAGGGTCACGTCAGCCCGGGTGTCGAATTGACCAATCAGAACTCATCTTACCAAGGCACAATAGTCTGCCTTCGCACGTTTAACGTTGGAGGGTCATAGGTCGCAGAGAGGTCGGCTGACGCGACCCTCTACTAGGCCTTGCTAGATTCAGTATAGCTCGGAGTGAAACGGATAATAATGAGTCTAGGTTTACTTAGACTGGGATATCATAGATAAGGCTGAAAGCTAATGATGGCATATTCATTGTTAATAAGTCCAAGATGGAATTTCTTAACTATTGGTTAATTTATCATATTCTCCTTAATGGCAACTTATAACATTTTGGCACTAATTCATTAAGAATTGAAGTTTTTAGATATTGAAGGGTAAGATAAAAACATGATGTGGTGTGATAATATATGTATTTATATTTAACAAAGACACAAATCTTTGAACTCCCAAATTGCATTCTTGATATGAAAAGTAACAGATAGTTTTAATTTCAAAGAAGAAGTAGTAAAATCTTGAGCTGCATTTTATTTTGATCTTGTTAAGTTATGTAAATTGCAACAGGATATGCAGCACATTTTAATTACCAAGCTGCACGTCATAAACTTTGTTTTTGATTTCGCATGACCTCACTAAGTGTTAAGACAAATTTCCCCACACATGAACAATTTGTACTTGTCTAATGTAACAACTCATCTCCTTTAGATATGCAATAACAAGGATGACGACTACGGTAAGTTATCATTAAGTACCAATACTGTGAGCAGGCGATGTAATCTAGAAGCCCAGCTTTATGGAGACACACACGCAGAGTGCGAGCGAGAGCAACTTCAACAGTCTTATCACATGACAAGAGGAAGTGTAAATGACGTCAGCGACAACAGTGAGTCCGACATCAACTGGTGGGGAACTCAGTGGAGGGGGAGTGTCGCACTTGTCGGTAGCACGGCTTGCAGACCGGCACTGGGCGTCGGGAATAGTGGCCGGGGAGTGGGATGTAGCGAGCAATACACCGTGTACAGAACACCTCGCCACACCGCCAGCAATGGAACTGTAAGAGACAGGGTAAAAAGATATAGGTACAAAATGTAGGTACATTGTGAAACAGTCATGGTCAAATGTTAGGTGGAAGAGTACATAGAGTAAACAAAGTGGAATATCATCATGGTTTATCTAATAAGGTTATAATGTGTGGAAGAGATGTTTGGAAGAATACACATGAGCAACAGAGATGTACAATGTGAGATAAAGATGCACAACTTGAAGGAAGGATATACAAAATATAATAGAGACAACACTGTATAACAGAAATAAATCTATGTTGGATACGTACAATCTGTGACAAAATTCTACCACAGAGATATACAATGTTAAAACAAGATGTACATTGTGTAACAGATATATATATATATATATATATATGCAATGTGTATGAGAGAGATCATGTGTGTTTGAGATAAAGATGTGTAAGAGAGACTTACTAAATTGAGAGATATATACAATACGTTACAGAGATAAACAATGTCTTGCAGAGATCAATAATATCTAACAGAGGTCTACAATGTGTTACAGTGATTTCCAAATAAATCCAAACTACAAAGTGAAACTAAGATGTGAAATGTGTAACAGAGAGGTTTACAATGTGTTACAGAGATCTACAATGTATAAGACAGATCTAAAATATGTAAGAGAGATCTACAATGTGTGATAAAGATCTACAATGTATGATAAGGATCTACAATGTATAAGACAGATCTAAAATATGTAAGAGAGATCTACAATGTGTGATAAAGATCTACAATGTGTGATGTAGTGCTACAAAGATCTACAATGTATAAGACAGATCTAAAATATGAAAGAGAGATCTACAATGTGTGATAAAGATCTACAATGTATGATAAGGATCTACAATGTATAAGACAGATCTAAAATATGTAAGAGAGATCTACAATGTGTGATAAAGATCTACAATGTGTGATGTATTGTTACAAAGATCTACAATGTGTGATAAGGATCTACAATGTATAAGACAGATCTAAAATATGTAAGAGAGATCTACAATGTGTGATAAAGATCTACAATGTGTGATGTATTGTTACAAAGATCTACAATGTATAAGACAGATCTAAAATATGAAAGAGAGATCTACAATGTGTGATAAGGATCTACAATGTATAAGAGAGATCTACAATGTGTAAGAGAGATCTACAATGTGTGATAAAGATCTACAATGTGTGATGTATTGTTACAAAGATCTACAATGTGTGATGTATTGTTACAAAGATCTACAATGTGTAACAGAGATGTTTACAATGTGTAAGAAAGATCTAAAATGTGTGATAAAGATCTACAATGTGTGATAAGGATCTACAATGTATAAGACAGATCTAAAATATGTAAGAGAGATCTACAATGTGTGATAAAGATCTACAATGTGTGATGTATTGTTACAAAGATCTACAATGTGTGATGTATTGTTACAAAGATCTACAATGTGTGATGTATTGTTACAAAGATCTACAATGTGTAACAGAGAGGTTTACAATGAGTAAGAAAGATCTAAAATGTGTGATAAAGATCTACAATGTGTGATAAGGATCTACAATGCGTACACAAGATCAGTAACAGAGATCTACAACAGAGATCTACATATGTGCAACAGAGATCTACAGCGTATATCAGAGATTTACAACGTGCAACAGAGATCAACAATATGTATCAGGGATCTACAATGGTTTGAGTTCTCTGCACACAGAGGTTGATCGAGTCACAGAATTCTACACTAAGTCAGTAATGTGAGCACCCCAAATTCCTTGGTGTCCATATAGGCATTTCATTGGCTAATAATTTGCAGAGAATTTGTGTTGCACTTTTTTGCTGGAAGTAGAAGTGCTAAAATTAAAACAGTCAGTGTAGCATTACATGACTCAGTTATATCCGTGGGGAGAGGATGAGTTGTTGAATATATAAAAGATTCACGTTTGAAAGTAAACTTGAAAGTGTAACAGATAAAAAGTAAAATTTAAAGTGTAACATAGATAAAAATATACAAGTTGCAAAGAAATTACAAATTATTAAAGAAACATTTTATTTCATATAAACTGATTATTTAAGCCTTGAAAGAAGTAAACATTCAACATCCATAATGAAAGACAGAGACTCATGCAAAAACTTGCTTGTGAGTTTTGTTAATCGTGAAACGCATGATGCTGTGTAATATTTCAGTGCTTGTTAGTATAGATAGGAGAGAATTGCTTATAGTATGATGTGATACAAGCTTTGTGTAAATGTTTTCCTCAGGGCTATCAGAGAAGACATTATATGACCCCGAGCATAATTTTAAAAAATTGTTCCAATAACCAAACTGAGGAGGGTAGAATTTTATTGTGATATGATTATAATGTGTATTCTAATAAATAAAAAATAATAATATTACAATCAAGTCTTTGAAAGGCATTTAGAAAGGTAAAAATATGAACAGAAAAAGTTTGTACATATTCCAAGATTTCATCATCAGACATATTGATTACTTCAAAATCGTTTATCTGTAAATACAGAGTATCCAAAGTTTGGCTGCATGCAAGGTTCGATTTCACAAATTGATCATAATTCTAGGTCATGAAATCTTAAACATTTGCATTAAAAGATACTTTTAGAAAATTTCAATTTTAAAAGATTTATGAATACCTTGATAAATTACATAAATAATTAATAAAATTTTAATTTAAACCTAAAATGAAAGAATCTATTCATTATAAGTAACATTACAGCAGACCAATTTAAGAATCATATCATTGTGCAAACTTGTCAATCACAAAATGCATCATTCTTCGTATAAGTTCATTACTCAAAGCGTTGAAACCATTTTGCAAATTTCCACAATTCTTCAAAATATGAAAAAAACACAAAAAGGCCTGTGGTCAGATGCCTTGCTAAGCTAAAGCTAGAATAGGGGAGAATAATAGTTTGTTTTGAGTGGAAATGAAGTTCAAGGGTTATTTCTGTCTTTGCTTATATATTATTTAAACATGATTATTTCAAACTTCAATTCAAGCCTGTTAGTGAGTGAGAGAGACAATTTGGTTCCTATAGTACTCACGGAAATAGAAATAAATTGATTATTGTCGATTATTTCTTTATTTGGAAGGAACTTGATATTTGTTATCTTAATATTCATTTACAATGGTTTTTGTTTCAGACACATTCTGTAATAACCCTTAACATATATGATATCTGTGCATGTGATGCACTGTGATGTCCCCCGCTAACATTTAATCAGAAAGAGACCCTACCCCAATTATGTACAAATTTCATATTGTTTCCATGGAAACCAGAAAAATAACAATTGAGAATAACCAAAGTAGCAAAAGGCACCACTCCTCCAGTAGTTCTAACCACATATCAAGTCTAGTAAAAATATTTTGAATAGTTTTTAAGCTAAAGTACGGAAACAGACCCTACCCCCCATATACACCTAGTTCAACTTGTTTCTTTAGAAACCAGAAATTTTTTCAGAATAACTAAAATAGAAGAAGGCACCACTCCACCACTAGGTCTAACCACATACCAAGTTTCGTAAAATCATATTGAATAGTTTTTGAGATATTGCCCGGAAATGGTCCTTTCAAACTGTTGCCTTGCAAACCAGGAAAATTATATAATTCAGAATGACCAAAATAGCAAAAGGCACCACTCTACCACTAGGTCTAACCACATATCAAGTTTCGTTAAAAAATATTGAACAGTTTTGAAGATATGGTCCGGAAACGAAAATCATCCCCCAATATGCACTTAGTTCAAAATGGTTCCATGGAAACCAGAAAAAATTAAAAATTCAGAATAACCAAAATAGCAAAAGGCACCACTCCAGTACTAGATCTAACCACATACCAAGTGTCGTTAAAAAATATTAAACGGTTTTGGAGAAATGGTCCGGAAACAAAAGCATCCCCCAATATGCACCAAGTTCAAGTTGTTTCCATGGAAACCAGAAAAAAAAAATTCAGAATAACCAAAATAGCAAAAGGCACCACTCCAGTACTAGATCTAACCACATACCAAGTTTCGTTACAAAATATTGAACGGTTTTGGAGATATGGTCCGCAAACGAAAGCATTACGGAATTATACGGATTTACAGAATTACGGAATTTCGGACGGAACATTTGCTTTGCGGGGGACATAATTACAGGAGAGAAAAACGTGTCATTTTTACGCCTTGTAAATTATTTCAAAGTCAAAATGTATTGAAAATATGCACATTTTGGGCAGTTTTACTTGAAAAAAGGCAATTTAAAGTATATTTTTGCAATGATTTCATAAGGCCTAGTTGGGAAAAACTTAGTTATTTGAACATCTGTAAGAATTACTTACATTAGTCGAGTAATCAAGAAATAAATGCCAAAAACCATTTTATTTCTATTTCCGTGAGTACTGTAAAACATTTTTCACAAAGTATAGCGCTCATTCACTCAAAAGATAACATTGAAGAATGAAGCCAAAAATCAGATCTGCAAGCATGGAATGTATTGAATAGCATAACGAGGTATAGCTGATCACAACATTTATATTTACTTATCTATTAGTTTTTACTGCAATGTGTTCATTAATTAGTAAAATATTGCAATTGCAAGTTAAAAAAATCAGGACCCAAAGGCAAACATGGAAACAATAAGGGAAAACTATTTTCCAAATTATCGGAAAAAAATATATATATTGGATAAAAGAAACATCTCTGTGACAGCCTACATAAAACACAACTTGTTTTTCTCATCATTCATTATCTAAAAGAAGATCCATTTGTCTTCAGAACTCTGTTGTTCACACTTATTAGTTCTTTATTATATCATAAATATCTGTTCTCTTCAGTCAAAAACAGCATGCAACTGAAATTTTAGCATGCCATGGATTATTTCAAAACATCCATGTAAACATGATTAATATTATCCAAATCCTAGATTAGTTGAGTTTAACATTGCATGCCACTTTTCATTTCAATGTTCATTATTTATACTTCTAATCAAGTGCTTTCTCTACTCTAAGGAAAAACAGATGTCAAATTTTAGAGAAGGTAAGAAACAAAGCTCAAACAAATTCTGAGGTCCATCTCCATGTCCAAGATATTTATCATAAACATACCTTCAATGAATGCTCCTGCCATTTAGAAAAGTGAAATATTATGTTGATTCAACAAAACAAGAAAGTTTCTTTTAATTTTTTTAAATTAAGAATTTTGAATAAATGGTATCAAAGATTTATAGAATTAAAAAATAGAGCCATTGGCTCTGTAGCTCATCAGGCATCATATCGAGTTTGCTTTATACAGGCAAGATGAGCTAAAAATGAAACTGATGTTACCTATTGCAAGAAAACCTATAAAAAAAATTACAAAACAAATGTAACGATTTCGGAATAAATTTCCTTACCCAAATGATTTATTATTATTCAACACTTTCTAGATCTCCAATATCAGACAGTGAAAGAAGTCCACACTAAAATATCCAAGGAGAAATAAATTTGCCATATACTGTCATCTAATGTAGAAAAATGGTTTTTAAGACCTTTTGGAACTTGAGAAGAAGATGAAAATAGTTTTTTAAGGTTGTGACCCCTGTGACCCTATTTGGGGTCACAGAGTCAACAAAGTTACAAATTAGAATCTCCATTGTCCATGGGGTCATGGGGTCACAAAACCTACAGTTTAGAATCCCAATTGGCCAAGGAGTCTACATGCAGTCTTTCAGCTCAATAGACCTTTAGGAGCTAAAGATGATGATGAAAATAAGTTTTTAAGGTTGTGACCCCTGTGACCCTATTTGGGGTCATGGGGTCACGAATTCTACAATTTAGAATCCCCATTGGCCAAGGAGTCTGCACATATAATTTCAGCTCTCTAGACCTTTTGGAACTGGAGAAGAAGATGAAAATAGTTTTTTAAGGTTGTGACCCCTGTGACCCTATTTGGGGTCACAGGGTCAACAAAGATACAAATTAGAATCTCCATTGTCCAAGGAGTCTGTACATATCAATATTAACTCTCTAGACCTTTTGGAACTGGAGAAGAAGATGAGAATTGTTTTTTAAGGTTGTTCACCAAAGTTACAAATTAGAATTCCCATTGGCCAAGGAGTCTGCACATATCACTTTCAACTCTCTAGTCCTTTTGGAACTTGAGAAGAAGATGAAAATAGTTTTTTAAGGTTGTCACCCCTGTGACCCTATTAGAATCCCCATTGTCCAAGGAGTCTGCACATATCGTTTTTAACTCTCTAGTCCTTTTAGAACTGGAGAAAAAGATAAAAATAGGTTTTTAAGGTTGTGACCCCTGTGGCCCTATTTGGGGTCATAGGGTCACTAAAGTTACAAATTCGAATCCCCATTGGCCAAGGAGTCTGCACATAGCATTTTTAACTCTCTAGTCCTTCTGGAACTTGAGAAGAAGATGAAAATAGGTTTTTAAAGTTGTTACCCCTGTGACCCTATTTGGGGTCACAGGGTCACCAAAGTTACAAATTAGAATCTCCATATGCTAAGGTACCTGTAGACAAAATTTCAGCTCTCTAATGTGTATGGTTTATGAGGAGAAGTAGAAAGTGTCAAAAGTTTACGAACGGACGACGGAAGGACGACGGACGGACAGACGGACGGACGGACGGACGACGGACGACGGGCCATGCCATAAGCCCATCTGGACTTTCAGTCCTGATGAGCTAAAAATTAGGAGAAATAATTAATTGGGATATGATAGATCAATTACAATATTTGATCTTTAAAATGAAGATCGAAGTTAAGAACTGCTGTTTTTACTTCTTCTTTCATCAAAGTTAAAAGAAATGATTCAGTACCAAATTAAACTTGTGTATTCTAATAATGACATTTTTCTCAAACAATTTTTTAAGGATCTTGATCCCATGTAAATTTTAAAACCCTGTCATTTTCTCTATCAATTTGTATCCAGAAATAATCAACACTATACTATACCCAATCAGAAACAAAGTTTCCCTCCCTTTGAATGTCTTTTCTTTTGGTTTGAACAAGGGAAACAATTCCATCGTCACAGAAAATTAATACTTTATAAGAATTGTTTATTCTTTATATATATACAATCAGAATCATAACATACCTTTTTGACATAGTGATCGAAGGGCGTGGCACAGCTGCAGTTGTTGACGTTACGGAAGGACCTCCAGTCTACAGCTACTGATTTCATCTCTAGGAAGAGCTGATCTAGAGACAGCGTGTCTCCACTGGGCGAGCGGTGCATCAGTGAACTCTCCATTGCGTACCCGTCCTCTATACCCGACCGAGACATCTGAGAACTGGACTCATCAAACCCAGATTCGGTGTCACTCTTTATCTGGCAGCTGGTCGACATCTCAGAGTTCTTCGAGTCCACATCGTTGTGATTTGTCTCTGCTAGCTTTTGGGAAAGAGACATGTCGTCGATCGCACCTGCCAGGAAGCCGTCCAGAGACTCCATGGACAAGAAGCCCTGAAGCTTGCGTTGGATGGTGTCCTCAGACTTGCCCAGGAGCTTGCAGATTTGTGTCACCCTCTGAAGTTGGAAGGAATATATTATTTCTAGTTTCTTCTCAATCCTTTATCACTCCTTTATTGTTAAAATCTTTTCTTTTTTAAAAATACAGACATTTCAATAGTCAAAAACAGAACTGCCACAACACTGTGAATAATACATAAGAATTTTACTAGCTTTAAATATTTGAGAGATGTAGAGGTTTCAATAGCTAATAAATGATAATTTTCAACACAAAGGGGGCAATTTGACTTACCCCCAAGGATTTATGCAAATCAATTTGAGCTAATTTGTCTGGGCAATAAGTTTGTCGAGCAATTTTATTGGTATTTTTAAAAAATGTTGAAAAGATAAATACTTGGAGAAAGTTGATTGCTTGTGATCTGACCCACCTTCTCAAGAAGCCTGACGTGGTCCTCCAGAGAAGAGCTGTGGTCCTTGGCAGCACTGAGGATGTCCTGGACATGTTCGCGCGGGTGGATCCCGTTCTCAAACCGGTTGTACATGCCCCTCCAGAACCTGTACATCAAGGGAGACAGATTAACAATTAAGTTGACATTGATGGACATTTCTTGAAAAAGCATGTACCATTAGTGCTTTCTTATCTAAGAAAGTCAACCATCAGACTTGTTTTGTCATTGTTCCTCATGCATACATTAGTAGAGCTTTTGACTCTAAGCTTATGGTCTTTGAACTGATACCTTTACTGGACTGAGTAGGCCTTAGTCCTTATGAATATTGTTTCAATTGAAACCCTTCCAGGGAACAAAATTCAAGCATATTAGTTAAGCATCAAACTTCACTCCATGTAAACTCTATGAGTTTTCCATGCAAGAAACTTCATCATTTGCTGAAATTTGAAAGTTGTTTGTATCTTTTGGCAAAGGGAAGCTACCAGAAACCCAAAAAGTGATTGTATGGAAACAGAGGTTAGCATGGGAATATATGACTAAAGCTACCTTTATGGGGACAGAGTGTCTGAAAAAGGTTGATATTGTTTGTTGACCTTGCAGAAGTTCTGCTCATCACAGCATAATCAAACTCAATGAACGTACTTGATGCACTGTGGCCTGGTGTTGGGCATGAGCAGTGGGTGGGTGATCTCATACTCCTTCTTGAACAGAGGGTTGAGGTACTCGTTCATGTGCTTAGCCAGGTAGCCCCACAGGGAGTACGTCCTCTCAGCTAGTCTGGAAACATAGAGGGAATCAGTTTGTGAGTAGAGGACAACTTGTAAAAGAAATAATCATCATGGTTTAGAAGTAAAGGTGGAAAGTCATACTATTCTATCTTACTAACTTAGTCACCCTTAGGAAACCAGTAACAATCATTATTTTAAGCCTCCAGCTTGTTGAGGAAAACAGCAATGCAAAATATGTCTTTTCTTGATCAAGCTACAAGCTGCACAATGTAAATTTTACTTAAGAAACTGCTCCAATTGCTATCACTATTGGTCTATGGGATCTTAAACTTTCTGTGCAAGGCATGAATAAACCAGTCACTAGATAATTCAAGCCTATGATTGTAGCATGTTGAGTTATTCAATGATCGAAAAAGGAACAAGTTATGCCCTGCAGGTGAAAGTGAAGCTAATGAAAGGAAAAATGGTACATCATAATCCAATTCACATTCATGATCTTTGCTTGAACCTACCTCAAGTCGAGCCTATCCTTCTCACAGTTGCCGATGAATGTTCCGAACTGACAGGAGTAGGCATGGTCGTGTATGGTGAGGAGGAAGCGCTCGTTGAACTGGAAGGCGCAGGGGTACTGCTGGGACATCTGCCACACCCCCTCCAGGAACTGGGTGAACACCGGCGACGTCTCCTTACCCTCCACTGTTTCCAGGAACCCGCACCGATCAGTGAACTTGTGTCCGAATGATAGCCATTCCTTCTCTATTAGAGCCTGTAATTGAGCAATACTATTTATCATCCAAAAGTGGCTACCACAGTAGATATCGCTTTTCTGAGATCAAGCGATATCTACAAGCGATATCTACATTGTAGATATCGTTACAATCATATCGTCATAATCCTATTACATCATCAGTTAAATGACATCAAAAGGCTTTGGCATCACTTAGAACACAGATGACAATACTATGACGTCACAAAGTTCATGGCGTAACAATGCTATGACGTCATAATGCTGATCACGTCACAATGCCATGACCTCACTGTTCAAGAAGTCTAATGACAGTTTTGTGTCCAGATATGTTCATTCTTTTGCTAATAACTGTTGAAAAATGATTTGGATGATAAATAAAATCTCACCCTCGTGTCTTCTGATATCAAATATATCAACACTCGTTGATTAAAGTAAAAATATCCTCGGCAAGCCTCGGATATTTGTAACTTAAATCAACTCGTGTTGATATATTTGATATCAGAAGACACTTGGGTGAGATTCTCTATTTCTATACCAACACCAACCACAAAGTTTGGGCAGAACAAGAGGTTTCGAGCAAAAACATCATGCAGCCATTTTATCTCAAACATATCTCATTCACAAAAGTTATTTGATAATGACACCTTTGATTTATATACAAGGATTATTTCGCATAAGATAACATTTATGCTCTTTTCATGAGATCACTTCATTGCCACAAGAAAACCTGCTACAATGCTCTAAGGTAACTCAGCAAAGTATTAAAGTATTAAAGCTCATACATTCATAAGGAATATAGAAAACTCTACATACAAGTGTTAAGAGTATGAAGACTGACCTGAAAGCCCTGCACAGTCCTGTAGTAAGGATCCAGCATGAGACTAGCGAGACTAGCAGTTTGAGCAGTGCGGTCCCATCCGTCCGAGCAGTGGATGAGAACACTCGTCCCTTCAGAGATAGCCTGGAGAGAATGTCAGATTGAACTTATAGCTTCATATTGCTGGACAAGCAGTTTGAGCAACATAGACCTACACTTCTCTTTGAACTTGCATATTCCAACAGTGAATCAACACTTTACATTCATAAAATAATATATTTCATATTCATATTCATATAAAAAGTAGTGAAAAGTTTATGCATATTCCTTCAACATTTTTTCAACATCAATGATGAAAAACTGTTCAATGAAGCCTTGAGTCTGTTTTTGCTCCTTGCTCAAATAAGTGCTCAAAAACAAATTCAAAATTTTCTAATTGAAAGCAAAATACAACGGGTCCTGACATGAATGGTAAATGTTTATGTGCCCGATTACTTTCCAACCATTGCGTTTTACTTGTCACTGTACAAAGGCAATTCTCTCAGATCAGTTGGAAGTGATAAACATAAAAAACGCAGGAAATTATAGATAACTGTCTTATTAATAATATTAATAATAATATTAAAAATATTGTGACGTTTTTTGCTTTTCAGTTGTTTCCAGTGTAGAGAATGTATATATACTCACGTTAGCAATGAAGGCTGAGGTGTCTAGGACAGCTTTGATATGTTTGAGCCAACTACAGTTCTCCAGCCCTGACAGGAAGGAGTTCATTGACGGGTTCTTTAGCTCACATACTGCAGAGAAATGAACAAAAATTAACTTGGAAATTTCAAACTACGATAAGAGTAAATCATAAAATGAAACATCATAGACATATCATGTATAGAGGATATACATATTTTGTTTAATGCGATATAAAAGTAACCTAAATTGTTAATTTTAAGACCATAGTGCAGCCTTGAAAGAACTTCTACTTCATAAAAGGAAAATAACAATTCTTTTGACAAATTTTCTTAAAGGTGTCACCAGATCATACAATGGCATCAACTTTCGTTAAGTGAAGAATATTTGAAATTTCATAGATATTTGATAGTTTCATTGAAAAGCACTCACCTTCTAACAGTTTTTGCAGACTATTCCTCATTACATGAATATTTTCTATTCCTAAGAATTGGAATTTGATATTTGAGTAGAAATTTTCGTTTTCATATCCCTTTCCTGCTGCCTTGTTAGCCATCGCATTGATCTGAAAAACAAAATGTTTAAAAATTAGTGAAGCGCCCCTTAAATCTACAATATTTTCCTTACAATAACCATCTCGTGATGATCTAAACTTATAGTCATCTAACTAGGATTGATTGAAGTGTTGTAAAATCATACTACTTTGCCTACTATTGAAGAAGAGAGTTGTCCATGAGAAGATTTGAAATGACATACTTAGGATAAAATTTAGATTTGGCTATCAATGTTCTATGTTTCCATTCATATGCAAAATAATTGACAAAATGAATTTGCACTTTCTAAGCCTATACACTTTACTATTCTTTCTTCTTACCTATACACCTTTCAAATGTTACATTTTCAAGGATAAAACTAACAAAACTGGAGGTAATGCATAAAGAACACTTCTTAAATAATGACAAAGATGATAACCGAAGTAACATGATTAAGAAAACTGATAATAATGTAATTTCAAGAACTTGTATTGCTCATAAATCAAATTAACAGTAAAGCAAAAAGAACACAACTTTGAAAAAAATATGAAAAATATTATTACCAATATGAAAAAGAAATCTTTAGATAATGTAGATTACACACACCTTGGGCCTTGTGTCGACCACATACATGAACTTCGACTTGGGGTTAGCTCGAAGGATGGCCTGTAGCATCTGTTCATCCTCCACACACCGAGCACTGAACCCCGCCAGCGGCTGACTGCACCGCGTGATCGCAGCCTGCAACATCATCACATTCTACTTATGTTTTGGCAAAGATCAAAGGCCTGCCTGCCCTCTCTTCAACATTGGAGTGCAGTTTTAAAGGGACAGTTTTATCAGGGTATTTTTAAGAGTATTAAAGAGACACAGAGTATGTTGATAGGATCACATATGTCAAATTTTGAAATCGATGTTATAACATCGGGAACCACTAACTGTTACTGAAAATAACAAGTTAAAGGTCAATCAGTACTTTAGAGCGAAAATACGGCCATTCAATGTCGGAATTTTGATCGAAAACCGGACAATGTGGCTCGAGTGGTGCGCGCAAATTCGCCAAACGTAATTTTGAAACCTTATCATAAGCCGACAGGAAGATATATTTGATTCGATAGTGTTTATTAGCTATTGTAACTAATAGGTAGATTAATTGGATGCATAATTTCGAATATTAAACATATTTAAAATGTTTTCTTGATTTTTCCGTAAAATCAAGCATTTTAGAGATATTATGCATAAATGGATATATTTGCAAGTCCAATGATGAAGTATGAACTTCAATCAGCATATTAGATATTTTGTAGCTTATCAAAACCAAATAAAATTTTAAGAAAGATACTCTGTGATGCAGTGATTCATTCCTTTCTTTGTGAAATTGTTTAATCTTGAAATAAAATGTTAACCTCACTGAAAATATGTGTGAAATAATCATGTTATAATCATATATAAGTATAAACAGGGAAGTTCTCCTGAATTTTGTTTCCACAAAAAATACTCCAATAGGACTGTCCCTTTAAAGGGCTTCATGGATCAAAGACAAATGACAACAATGATAGTATTATGACGTCACTAGGAGGGAAAATTTTCAAATCATATCGGAATTTGGATGCTCGATTTATTTTCGACATGTGTAAATCTAGCTAGGTGAAGTTGCTAGAAAAGAACTGGAGTGTCTTCAACAATCATGTTATTATAAATAAGTACTGTTTTGTCCTGAACACTCAGTTTTAGACCTGATGCCTTACTATTACAATTCGGGCAAACTTACTTCATTGCAAAACATATGATGGCTACTCTTATTTCCCAATAACAAAGGTATCTTGGACTTCCTAAGCAGGGTCTCCTTTCACAAAACACTTAGGTGCTCGTAAGTCCTTAAGTTGATCGGAAGTCCTAAAAGTTACGTTAGTGCAATGTTTAAGAATTGTAGTTAAGGTTAACCTAAGTGAACTGTGAATGGAGGCCAAGGTCTTCAATACTTCAATTTGACTTACAACGTACCAATCAATGTGTTACCTGTTCAAGATTTTCGAGTATATTACTTTTACCGAAAATCAAAATAATTACTAGTGATCTATGCATATTGTCTTTCTTAGGATGTCACAATGATAGCACTGCAAAATCAATAGTATATTTTGGAAATCTTATTTTTACCGCCATGTTTTCTTTTTAGTTGTTTCAAGTTGGCAATTAATAAAAAGAGCAAATATTTCCCTTGCCTGATCATTTTGAATAAAGTTGTGAATAGTTTTGATACCAATATGATAGTAAACTGTACAATCTATTAGAGATAAATGCCATTAGACATAAATGCCATTTGATAGTGAACAAATGTACCGAGTAACATTGTTATATTTGGGATCACACTATCTTGAATAGTACAGATTCTTGTACTTTTTCGGGCCGAATCCCATGCGGGATACAAACCCACACCCACAGAGTCAGGCGCCACCGCCAGCAATGTACAATCTCTTACTCAAGGTCATTACCTATCCATAAGACTCTAACATTTGACACATAGAAACTTCCTTTGCAGTGCTATTTTTAACCAAAGTTATTTCCACATGCAATGATACAGAAATAATGTTGAAATATTGACCTTAACTTTTACACAGAAACTTTCTTTGTAGTGTTATTTGCCTGAAGTTAGTTGGACATTAAACTAGGTAATCTGATAAGTCTAGATGATTCCTCCAGGAGATATTGCAGGCTATGGAGACTAATGAGGGTTCTGACACTGATCTCATCGGGATCCGATACTGATGCAGAACTTTCTATCTCAGCTAACTTTGAATTCAATTATCAAACAGATTTAACAGGTTTCAGATGGATTCCCTGAGCTAACAGTGGAATCAAATTGCATTTTTCTTAATCAAATACAAATACAAATTCCTCAAGGTTGCTAGAAAATCTGTTGGGGAATTAACATTTCTAGTTTTATCTTAAATTCATGTTGACATCACGTTTTTTTAAATCTAATACTTCTGCAAATTGCTCAAAGGTGATAAAAATGTAAAGAGGTTTTCTTCTAGGTTACATTTGACACTGGGCTTTTTCTTGTACTACTTCTTTATAGTAATATAACTGGTTTGAAATCAGTGTTCATATTTTATCAGGATTTTGTTATGATTAATTACAACAAAACAACTCCAAAATAAATTATTTTGTAATTACCAAGGATGATTGAAGGTGAAATCCCTATACCATATCAGAGACACCTTTGACATTTCCTCTCACTATTGCGATACTCCTCTAAAACAGGGTGTCCATACAAAAATCCCTGATTAGTGAGGCCTATCACCCATCAGTCAGCAAATCTTGCTTTTATCAACTGGGAAGACCTGACATCAAATTTAATTACCCAGAATCCTAGGGGCTACCATATAATCCTTTCCTCTATACATCAGATAATACTTTAAGTCGAGAGATAATATCTAGCCACACCTCCAGTAAGATGTTAGAGAAGGAATAATTCTTAGATGACCTACAATCCAGATGGATCTGGACAAGGGAAACATAAGCTGGAGTTAATTGAAGCAAGTAATGTTTGTCTGCAGCCTGATTAAAAACACTGACCAACTTCTCAGCTTTACTTATTGGGTAATTAAGTGTCAATTCTAGTCTTGAGAAAGATGGATGCCAAGTGAAATAAAAAGTGATCAGGTCGTGTGGAGAGAGGTTGACTCTAAAATTATCTGTGGACATTGAGTTGAATTATACTGATGCTACTGAAGAAGATATTGTTGGTGACAAGCAAAGATTCACAGAATATTTAATATTGTATAAGTAACAGAAATAAGATTATTCCAAGACTTGATAATTTTTTTATCTCATTTTAAGATCTTATATATCCTGCATATTGTCATTTGGCTTATGCAAGCAGACGATAAAAAACCCTCTTTCACTATCTTGGTATGATATCATGTTAACTTGATCATGACCATAACTGTACAGTGTATAAAATAGATAAGAAACCTAGCCTGTCCTGAAAATTTATTGGTCAATTCTTTAGGAGAAAATGATGAAAATTTTGCAAAATTACTAGTCCTGATCAAAAAGTAACCAGTCCTAGCAAAAAGTAGCCAGTCAAGGTCTGTCGGACGGGCTATATTTTAAAAACTGCCATATACCCACTTAACAAAATCTCCAATTTCTGTATAAACCATAAGGTTAGCCTAATCTTAAAAACAATGAGCAAAAAAAGAACATCAACAAAATCTATACTCTAGAAGTTTATTTGCCTGAAATGCCTTGCACACAACTTATAGACCAACAATTAAAGTGACAATGAGACCAAAGTAAAATCCTCTTATCAAATAATTATAAAAAGGCTGGAATAAAAACTTTATGAAGCCCTTGAGATTGGATGCCAATACTAGAATGTCTCTCTCTCCCTTGTCAGGGTAAATCATCAAACAGGTGCTATAATAGACTCTCGAAGGACCGAACAAGAAAACACATCACTGATTGCATGTCTGAATAAATAATAGTGAAACTCTATCTTGTTCTCAATCAGTACACAAGATGGCTCGTTCCTTCATGGATGGTAAAACCTTCTGAAGGGGCAGACAAATTAAGGAATTGATTTTCATTGTGCTTAATTTGGCTCTCTTACGTGTCAACTTACATCAAACATGATGATATTCATTAACAAATCTGACATTTGGTACAATGTTATGACTATTTGTTTTCAGTGAAATAGGGCACAAGCTGTAAACAATATTGCTGATTGCACAACTTGTACTGCTGGCTCAATATAATGATCACATTTAGAGGTGTGACGATACAGATTTTTCTCGATACGATACAATATGTATCACGATATCTCATGGCGATACGATACGTTTCGATACGATACACATAACGATACGCTATTTCAAGTTTTTTTTACAAAAAAAGATCTTTAATTTTTTATGAATCATCTGATTTTTAGGGAAAATAAGCCATGTAATAGTCAATGACACGTATCACGATACAGAGAATGTATCACGATATGTGTATCGTCAGAATGAGTATCGCAATTCAAGAATACCACGATATATCGTCACACCTCTAATCACATTAGTACATAGATTAGAGAGAAAGATGGAGTAACCTCAGTAGAAAAACGCTTAGTTTCTTATAGATGTAAACAGTAGAAACAAATTACAAGCGAACATCACCTAACAAAACTTGAGCGCAAGTGAATGTCTGTGGCCAGAAGAAATCTTACACTTCACATCATTAAGAACTATTCCTATTTCTTTGCCCCTGGGAAGGTATTTTATCTAATTCAATTAGTAGAGTACAAGATGGTCTCTGTTTTCAAGACAGTAGCTGAAAGCTGGAAAGAAAGTCAATGCCATAGGGAACCAGTTGTCAAGTTTTTAGAGTAGGTTCAATTTATTTTGGTATACAACATTTTAAATAATGAAGAATAGCATTTACGTGATACTTTCGGTTAGCCTATTCATTGTAGCATAAAAAAACCCCACTATGAATGAAAACAAATCAGGGACACCTAAAATAATATCTTTTGGAATATTACAACCATTGTACATTTAATTAAATCTAGGTTAAGTTATGAAGAATTTCTTACTGTATTTCTGAACCTTTGAGATGCAATCTGTGCCACATGGAGGAACAAACTCATCAAAGGGAATAAAAGCTAAATCAACTCTCTTAAACACACGTGTGATAAAATACAATCAATAACTATCATTCATAATACATAACTTCTGTTCATAGCATTGTAACATCATCAGCATTATGACATCAACTCATTGTTATATCATAGTATTGTCATCAGTGTTCTCAGTTGTAAATATAAACAGAGTCATTAACAGATGATAAAAGCATTAAGATAAACAAATTGTTGTGATATCCAAATGATTAACACTTATAAATATTGATTGATCTTAGACAAAGGATATGTACAGTTGAAGCCAGTTTTGGATGATGAATATCATGAAACAAGTCACTTCTTTAAGGGTCTTTAAACTCGAAACGTCGCATATCATGAATAAAGAAGTTGTCATCCATATATGTTTCCTCATTATAAAACAAGTCGCCCACCTGGTTCTCTCTGTGCAGGTATGACAGTGATGGTAGTCGCCCCCTACTGCGGAACTTGGAGCTGCCCACCAGGAGGGGTGTGGTCGCACATGAGGGGACATACAGCAGGCTCGGGTACGTGTCACACAGCTGCAACATGACATGTTATTATGGAGCACTAGTGGTTACAACAAAACTTTAGGTATAGGGTTGCAGCAGTTCTAGAGGAGAAGTAGAAGTCAAGGGATCTGAAGATCGATGACATTATAAGCCCATTCGGCCTTTTTTCCCCAAAACAATCTGCTTAAAACAGTGTATTGTGATGTGTATCCTATCAATTTGAAACGTTCTTCAATATCATGACAAATATCACCTTTTGACATGTCTGTTTTGTCATAACTCTATTTTTATGTTCACCATAGTCAGACTTCAATATTTCAATGTTTAAGCCTTACAATATGGACTAAGGAGAATCAATTATCATTGCCATTGTCTAAACATAAGGAATGTTCTACATACCTCATAGTCCCTGTTGAGGTTACTGAGAGACCAGTTCTCATTGGGCACCCCCATACGCAGGTACTCTGTCTGGATATCGTACATGTCCCAGCCAAACGACTTGGGGGTGTTGTCTGGCATCAGGAAGTTGAACGCGTAGAGTGTCTCTATGTTACCTGTATACAGGATATAGAAAGAAGTTAAAATATATAAATGTCTGAGATATTAGATAGAAGAACATGAAGAATGTGTGAGGTAGAAGAAGGTGTCTCCGTGGGATTCGAAACCAAGGCATTTGGAGTGAGAGGCCAGCATGCTTACCAGTACACCAATATGTTTCACATACAGGACTGTGCCTCCAGTAAGTAGGCAAACCTTGATATTTCCCTTTGAGAGCAATGATTTCTATAAACTATCCACTGAAAACTCTTTAAGCAGTCATTCAACAAATCCCACTGACCTGGTTTGGAGAGTTCCTGTAGGGATGTGAAGATGTCATGGCAGTCTCGTTCCCGCGGGATGACGAAGATGATGCACATGAAGTTCTTGCAGCGGATCTGTATCGGAGACCCGCCAGTGGAGATGGGCAACTTCTCAACCAGACCAATGTGCATGTGCAGCACCTGCAAAACAATGTTAAAGAATGAGTCAGGTTTCCAAAGCTAGAAACTTGTTAACTAACTGAATGGACTGCCAATGAATTGTCAGCTATTCATTACTAACAGATGTTTGGTCCCACAAAGTCATTAGGGGCAATATCTGTGATACGTTATGTTCAAGTTAATGTATTTAACGGTCTAAGTAAACCTAACCTCTATATCACCAGTTTCACTCCGTTATTGAGTCTAGAAAGGTCTAGTAGAGGGTCGCGTCTGCCCACATTTCCAATTGATCAGAACTCATCTTACCAAGCCACAATAGTCTGCCTTCGCACATATAACGTTGAATGGTCATAGGTCGCAGATGCGACCCTCTACTAGACCTTTCTAGACTCAATAACAGTGAAACAGATAATATTTAGGCTAGGTTTACTTAGACTGATGTCAAAGGTTTACTTAGACTGAAAGTCAATGGTTATATTTGATTAAGTCAGAGATCTTTCATTATCAGATTGTTAACCTTTGCAATGGCAGCAACATGGAGTCAGAAAGAAGAAACTTGTAAAACTTTTGTGTTAAACTACAAACGCTTGAATTAGAACTTTTCCTGATAAACAGGATATCATAGATTTTACGGTTAGTTCAAATAGCACCAATTATCAAATGTTTATTCTATTCAATGAACTTTAGACATCAAACACAGATAAAAGAGATTGTCCAGGAAGTGATATTGCACATCCAAAGCTATCATCATCTTTGATGTGGGAATCTTGAATGAAGCCTTCAATCTAACCAACCCTTGATGCAAATAAATATAGACATTCAATGAAACAAAACAATATTTAACAAGACTGATAACGACTCGAGAAAAATCAAAATCAGAGATCTTAAGATTTGATTCCTTTACAGAAGCTACAGCAAAAACTTGTTTCAATCACTGCAAATTAATATCATAATTTAACAATTAAACCAACCATACAATGTGTCCTTTATCAATCATGAAGATCAAAGGGGAAAATATTTTCATTTGATTAAACGAAACCTGGTCAATCCAAATAGATGGGATGCCATAATTATAGAAGAATCCACAACATCATATTGCTTTTCAAACATGATCTTTTTTAATTGTGATATAATCATTCAAATAATGGAACAAATCACTATCATCAACTGCAAATAAGATGCCTCTTTATCAAATAATTATCTGTTTTTATCAACTTAATGGGTAAAAGAAGTTCCCTTTCAAACGCCTTTCTCATTAATGTCTAAACTGAGTTGCAAAATATTGTCTCAATCAAGATTGATTCTCCTCTAGCAATTTGGTTTCTGTATCTATTTGCCAGTTAAATGGTCATATTTCCCTCCGCATTGCAAAACTTTGTGAAAGTCATCTCTGCAACTCAATTTGTGTCAACATCCTTAATCTTAATTATCTGCACATCTAACAAAATAACAATTCTATTCCAAATACACCAAAAACTGTGTAAGAACTTATTCAAATTTGCATTAGGCACCTAAAAATGATATTTGATTTATTGTTAATTGTACGTGTCATAAAAAAAACAAAATCATAAGGTAACATAACTGATTCAACAGAACAAAACAGCTATTTGTGAAACAAGAATTCAATTCCATCTGCACCTAAAATCATTCAACAAATCACAAGAACAAATTCAAATTTTGCACCAGGCATCCCTTGATAAAAAAACAATCTCTTGTAAATTACCAAAACTTTTTCTCATTGAAACAGAACTGATGGCTCTCTGACAAAACAATAACAAGAATTGCATCTAAAATACACCAAAAACTGTTTATTTACCAACAGGAACTAATTCAAATTTGCATCAGAATCCCTAGACAATAAATAATTTATTGAACATTGTATCACTATCAGGAACAGAACCGAATGTTCAGGAACAAGCTATTTGTCAAACAACAATTTTATTCCTGATACCAGTAAAACCGTTAAATAACTGGCAAGAACTAATTCAAATTTCCACATAGACGTCCCTAGGCTCATAAAGCCCTTACTGCAAACAAGACAATCACATTCTGACAGAACCTAACCAAACATGGATCTGTTAATTTCTTCATCAGTAATTTCAATGAGTAGTCGATTCCTTATATGGAGACCTATCCCTCAACAGCACGTATGGGATGGACGTTTGTTGAGATTGGAGGGTCTGTTATTTATTTTGGCATTTTGCCCAGTTTCAATTCTATTTTGCTTTGCGTAAATCAATCAACAAATTACAGCATGGAAATAGAAAATAAAAGTCTTGGAATAGCTTGGTTTCTTGTGAAATGTACAATTCCACGTGAGATTGACAAATATTTCGAACATTTGAGATTATTGTAGGAAAAAATATTGATAAACATTTTAAATTCACGAAGATATCATTTCATATATCAATCAATAAAGGAATGAGACAGAGTTTAAAAAAAAAAAAATTGAAACCAAGAATTTAATATATGCGAAGATTTAAATTGATTGAACTGCCAAAAGTAATGCTGAATATCCTGTAAACATCTTAAATATCATCTACTAATGGGAAACAAACTTGGTTGGAATTCTTTTTTTCAATCATTTAAATATAGAATCTCAACAAATGAAGAGTCAAGTTAATTGATTGACTTTTTAATCAACGAACACATTTATAAAAGGACAAATATATATAAGTTCATGTTGATTGAAATTAGTTGAGAACTTTTGGAATGACAAACTTGGCATATTTTTTTCACCTATAAATCTAGAGAAATATATGAGAAAAAAGGATTTTCAATGAATATAAATTCATAAGAAAAACACTGCATTGTTTATTCTGTCCACATTATAAATGATGAAATGGAATGAATGATGTCTTTGATGTCTGTTTACAATGGGAATATTTACTGCTAGAATTCCTGCAACTCGCTCACTGTTGACTGCAAACAGTTAATCAAATCACTAATGTCACCTTTAGATAAAGATTTAGAACTACTTCACTGGATTAAATTTGCTTCAGTCAGAGGAAGATTACTGATATTATTCATTTTGAATATGAAATTAAATGTGTCTAGAACAATAATGATACATTCTGAGATTAATTCTGTCAATACAACGAACACAATGGTGTGAATACAACATCTAGTGATGTCTTTGAGGCGAGATGAAGCTGTGACTTACTCATTGTTGATTGCAAACAGTCTACACCACAAATGTCACCTTCTTTAGATGTGGAAATAATTGAAAAACTATTGTCAGTAATTATTACTCAAATTTATAATGTCAAACTGTAATTACTAGTTGTGACCCATACAATGTGTCTGGAACATTTATGACAAATTTCATGACACATACTGTAAGAATAAGATAAGAAACAAAGAAAAAGCATAGTCTTTGATGTAAGTTTACAATAGGGATATAAACTCCTCTGACTCATTGTGGATTATTAATCTTCACACCATGAATGTCACTTGATCAAATCAAGTTGAAACTTTAAAAAATCATAGTGCATTGTTTTCAAAGGATACCTTTATGTGATCAATATTGTGTCAGAGTCTCATGACCCCACAAAACCATTAGACCAAGTTGCTTTTCTCTATCCTCAAAATGTTCATGATCTAAAGGGCATCGGACAGACATCTTATATGCTTGGTGGCATTTTAAAATAGCTTATGAAAATAGATACAACATACTTTGAAGGCAATACAATTTAATAACTTATGGAAAGGCACTTTCAAGACAGTTCAGATGATTGAAACAGATAAAAAGGAATAAAAGCATAGAATCTGTCAGTAAGAAATTAAGTTTAATTCACAAAGTTAATCTCATTTCAATGAACAAATTTGCTGAAATATTGGCCTCGCACAGCACAATGATATCTCCCTTACTTTGGACTCAAATCAGTTTCCCAAAACAAATTACTAGTTAAACCTGAAACAACATCCTCGAAATGAATTTGAATCCAAGTTTGGAGAAATAGTATTGCAAACGTGACAGCCAGAGATGGGCTCATTCTTTACAACTTCTTCATAGACTTACAACTCTTTGTTCTAGAGGGAAAACTCAATCATAAAACACATCAAGCTACCAGAAACAAATCTGAAAATTGATTTTGAAGGCAATTAAGTTGTAACAAATAAACCATTGCATCTGTCAAAGTCCAAGCTGAGGACAATTTACAACTCAGTTACGGAATTACAACTCCTTTCTTGCTAAGAAAACATTTCAGGAAGGCTTAGGGTATAAAGCTGAAAAGCACCAGGTCAAAGAAAATAAAGCCCCAGGACTGCTTTGCAGATAAAACCATGATGGATGAAGAAATTGTTTCAATGCCTTGACTAAAGTCAAAACCAATTGTGTGTGTTTGAATGTCCTGACCATCCACAGCCTGTAGGACTCCACTGCCTACCTATGGTGAAACCTTCAGAGATGAAGAACTTCCATCCATTAGATGGCTTGCGTGAATTCAAAAACAGGTTGTGTGTCTCAATGCCGTGGCCATTCTGAACAGTCACATTGGATTACTCCCGTAATGGATCACAACATTGGAAAGATGAATCCACAAAGTGTATTACCTTCCCAATTACCCAGCCCGTACTGAGAAACTTTCACAAAACAGCTACAGCTTGAGGGGCTTCTTGCTGAAATTCTTGTATGCACATGTACACAAACTCTTTAGAATATAGGAACTGTTTCGAAGATTTATTATATTATTGAGCAAAAGTGAGGGGTTATGCTTAAATCTACATGAGTTTTGTATTCCTCAGATTAGATTTAAACATTGACATTAGAGAAACCATATTCAACAAGAAAAAAGGCATCCAAGGGGTAAAGCTCAAATTATCACATCTTATTTTCACTATAACTTGAAGGCAAAAACAAATGTGGATGTTGCAGAAGCAAATACAATGAAAATTTTGAATCAAGAACTGTTTTGGTACCCATGATGACATTTGTTTGACTTGAGATCCATGTGAAGACACATTATAAGTTTGAGGTCAAGACCAGCAAGGAATGACCATAAAAAAGACAACATCGCAGAACACAAATAATGGAAAAAGACAATCTTGACTGAAAGTGAAACTTATTTAGAGGACATCTTGTAAGACAATAACCTTGAACTGGTAAAAGGAAAAAGAGAACTGTCTAATGATGTAGAATCAATACTGCATGTCTTCATTTGTAGACATGCTTCAACTTAATCCCTCACAGCATTAGTCAGCTGTCCTTTCTCCTGCACAAATACAAGTCTGCATGTAATGTCTAAGAGATTAATTCCTTAAACTCTCCATGGCGTTTCATGTAAGAGGTTTAAAGAGATATTTTTGGAAAATCTTTTTGTTTACTCTCAAATGCTCACAGAGCTTAATAATCTACAAGGATTGCAGTATTGATTTCATGAAATTGAATCTGTATATTTCTGAACATTTAGAATTTCAATTGAATTCCAATTTCATGCAATCATGTTCAGTGGTGAATTATATTTACTAAAATTATGATACTTTTTCCGAATAAGAAATATAGAAAATATTGTAAAGACTTTCTTACAGTGACTTTGCAATAACAATCACTCATAACAATTTATTTAAATAGCAAATGATATGTTCTTTGAGAGGCATTTTAGAAGTTGGAATGACAATAATTCTGAGGAACATATGGATGACAACTTCCATGTTCATTATATTGTCTTCACATAAGTCTAAATTTATTGAGTGGTTTCTATAGGTCTTAATATTTAAAGGAATGATGGTATTTCAAAATGATATATTATAGAAGACAAACATATCTACTAGTTTCCAGCTGAGCAGTACCTCAGTATCAACTTATTTTTCTTGATCTTGTTTTTCTATGTTCCTCCCACACAAAGTGAAACACCAGAAGAAACAAGCCAAACAATTAAATCAATGTCACGTTTGATGAGTAACAGGCTTGAAAATAGTTTCCCAGAGACGTTTTACATTTCTATAAGCACTTGGCTTCTTAGTGCATCAGTGATTGTCACAGATTTCTTATAATCTTTTAGACTATGTTACAAACAAAGGTGTATTGTAATTTCCTTGGACACCCTCCCCCCACCCCCCACCCACCTAATAACAAATATTCATGTCATTCCAAATGCCAACTTTCAAACAGAGTTCATGAAAGGAATTTCAACAAACATAAGTATGAATGTACTTAGCTATTTTTGGCATGATCCAAATGTACACAGAATGTTAAGTACAACTTATGAAATAAGGTGTAGGAATAAGAAAGCATGTCTTTAAAGGGGCAGTAGCACGTTTTTAGGGGGAATATGAGGTGATGTCAGGAAAATGAAAATTAATGGTTCCAATAGAAAGACAATGTATTTAAACTAAATGGAGCAGTAATAATTCAAATATTTAACATAAAGTTTAGCCATGCGATTCCTTTTTCTTACAGAAAATGAATTAAAGGTGTTCACACAAAAATGGCGGCCTATGTATTTTATGTGAATCTTCATACTTTGTCCTCCGACTATGGATGATTGACTTGTGTAATGAAATTTTTGACACTGTCAAAATAATACATTTAACATTAACTTACAATTATCACTGAAAATTTTAAAATATAAAATTATCAAAAAACGTGCTACTGCCCCTTTAACAAGGATGCATGAACTAAAGGTTCCTTGCACATGCAGCCTCACTCAAGTCATCTTCCACCTCTTAATGGAAATATATAAATTTCAAATGTACTAAAAATATTTTTTTCCTAAAAAGGCAACTTCCTATTGCTCAACCAACCCAAATACAGATCAATTTTGGCACCTCACCAGCTATCCAATGCTGAAGATGAGAGTACGTTGAACATCTAACCACACCAACCTGCCATAGAGGCGCTAACAGTCACGTAAACACAACAGTGAGCGTGATATCATCTTATTGCCCTCCCTCATCTTATACCACTGGGGTTAACTGGAGAAGACTTGTGTGATATCATTGATATTCAGCCACTCTCAGAGGTTAATTGAACATAAAATGAGTGTGATGTCAACCGTATTTACCGTTCATAACTCCCACTCATGCCAAGTTAAACCCGTATTACATGGATTTTGTGTTACTTTATAGCTATTTTATTCCTCCCTGGTTATCTCAAGCAAAAAGGCTTAAGGGTCTAATCGTGGAAATTAATCATTTCAACAGAGGGACATTACAAACTGACTTTTTAAGAAGATGATGAACGTGCACATAAGAGTCTAATATCAAAATCAATAAAGTCAATTTCAGGTAATTGCTCTCTAATTGAAAAGATTGAAAACCAATGAAGACGTCAGTAAATCATGCATGCGTCTTTTTGCACACAAACAATCATTTTGAAAGATTAATTGAAATCTTACTAGAGTTGCTAGCATTTAAAATTTAATGAAAAATGAAGTCACTTGAATTCAACACTTAGGTGTCTTCATTAAACCAAATTGATGAAGTGATTTGGATCCTCTTAGCGTCTCCTAACTTTTCAAATTAAAATGTCTTTGAAAAAAATTCATTACGAAGGATTCCATTGTGGACAATATTTACAGGGCTTCTCCCCAATTGTTTTCAATCTATCATGTCTTCTTCACCATGAAGGCACACATCGCTGCTTCTACATCCTTTCAAATCTGAAGTTTACTTTAGTCTTAATGGTTCTCCAAGATGGTAAGATATTGATCTGGTAACTACAGAGCCATTTCTCTGCATGATCAAACTATAGATCACTGCAACTGGTGCACCGGTTGTCAATGTCACATGCTCCACTGTTTCTAGTGGTCTTAGTCTAAGGGCTGTAGCTAGGCCTCCTTTCACACAGCTCTGAGGCAATGGTAAGTCCTTAAGTTAACCTTAGTGCAATGTTATAGGAGGTATTGAGGTCAACCTTAGCAAAGGTTGCTTTGTGAAAGGAGGCCCTTAGCAGTGTAATACAATTATATCATAGCTCCCTGCAGCACTTCAAACTAAGCTACTGAGATGTAAAAGAGAGCTTATTGACTTCAATATCACATCATGAATTGATACTGTGTTGGGTTATATAAGGCATACTGTCTAAAAGGAAAAATCAAACTACAGTTAGAATTCTCCCCAATTACTGAAGAGCAAAAGAGATGCTTATTAACTTATGTTGTATCATGAATTTGTGTTGGGCAATATCAAAGCCCAATATAAGAGATACTGTTAAAGAGTAAAAAAAATTGCTGTGAGAAATATTGAATGCAAAAGAGAGGCCTATTGGTGATGACTTTAATTTCAGTATGATGAATTCATGGTGGAGGCCAAGCCAAATATACAACAAGAGATTTCTCTGTAGTGTATTCAGTTACCGAAGTACAAAAGAGAGTGTTTCTGGTATGAATATATGTATTTAAGAAAGAAAACTCACCATAACCTGGCAAGCAAAATTTTCTGATTTAGACCTTATGAATTAGGACTATTCACATTAAAATCACAGCAAAATCGATCTCGTAATCGTAGATCATAATTATATCATGCTTTAGGAGAAGACATTAATGGGTAAATCTATCTTCAGTCTCACTGAAGCATTATGGAGGCTAATACTCATATGACGTGCTTGCTGGATCAAAATTAGAATTGTCATGAACTATCAAACAATATATGACATCTCAGTTTCTTGTTTTCTCGAGAAAATATATTTTTCCTTTTGTGCATAAACATAATCTATCATACTAATGACTTTCTGCAGCGGCAGAAAACTAATATGGTACTTCATATTCACTGAAACATTTCTGCATGACAATATGCTGAGAAAGGATTTCTAATTAATACTTTTTTCTACAAACTCTATTTATCTTTCTCAACACTTTTGAGTTCTCTTTTTAAAGCTTAGTTTATGATCTTTGACCCGTGAGAATACATTATATCTTGGAGATAACAGATGAATGTGAAAGAACTGAAATTGAAACTCTGATGTCATAATCAGAAAAAAAAAATAAGGATAACTTTTTAAAAATATTTTTACAAAAGTTTGGGTAACAGAGGAGAATAATTCAGGAAGTAAACATACTTGAAAAACATTGCAGTGTTTATGGTAAACATCTTCAGTAACATGAAAACTAACTCAAAACGATGAAGATTCTCTTTAAAGTGAAAATATTCACCATACATCATGATTTGTCCTTAGAGTACATGAAGTCTGCTATCTAAAACCTTGACAGTATTCTTCTTTATAGCTCCACCCTAAGGAACCATAATGTCTACTAGCAGAATAAGCCATGGAAATATTCCTAGTTTATGATTTTGAGCAGAACATTGTCGGACATCTTGATGGAACTTGGGAATAAAAGATATTTTAGTGTCAGACTTGTTGGTTTAATCATAGCTTATCGCTAAAACAACAAGCTTTTGATGTAATAGAATCACTTTCAATGGCTACGATAACAAGTTACTTCCTTTATGAATAGTGACCAATAAAAATGTAGGCTCAACGAAACTAGACTACATCTGACACTGTGATGCATTCAATCAACAGAACTCAAAGGTGGAGATCATTTTCAAAACTTCTCAGAGGCCTGGATGATACACATATCTTAAGCTGCAGTAGCAAGATTTTTCATGTGTTGGAATCATTTTCATTGGATGTGATAACAAGTTGCTTCCATTACAAATAGAAACTGATAAACACGTAGGCTGAACAATAAACTGGAGTTCATCTGACACCGGCTTGCATCAAATCAACAGATCAGAAAGGGAAGGATCTTCAGAAGCTATCATTAAAACTGACATCAAATCACCATATTACCGAGAGATATTCTATGCCGAAGTAGATAGATAGTAATGGAAACTCGTCACCAAAGTTTTTGATGGCCCGAATGATATTTGTTACAAATCATATATGTCTGGCCATTCACAACAAACACTTTTGCAGAAACTGCATGCAGTCTAAAAGCAAAGTGGTATTATGTATCACTGCCAGAGCTTTTAGAAACCATTAAAGAACATAAAAATGATTTCAAACACATCTTCCAAATGTTGCAGCTTGAATTGATTTTCACATCCTGAGACAGGTCATAATGATCCCTAGGTCATGAAAACCTTGCGGTAGAACTTAAAAGGTTTGTGTTCCTAACACTTTTACCGGACTCCAACAAATGAAAGTGAACCTTCTCATACATCATTCACAGAACAACACACCAAACACTGCAACAGGAACCCCCAAAGGAACATGATAAAACAAAGCAAACACCAGTGGAAATACGAGTCAATCAGACTACATAGAAACAAGGACCTGACGGTAATCTCAGTCAGATACAATTATACTAACAGAAATGTAGACAGTGGTAAATACAGTGGAAATAAGAGCTGGGTTAAAAAAATATTTACAGAAGAATAAATTTGCAAGTTGGATACAATTAAGGTTACAGAGTAATGAAGACAAATATTTTTTAATCACTTAAGCGCTTAAAAACATATTTGTACCTGGTTTTCTATTAACAAGGGATACACTTGCTAAATAGAAAGGGAGTTGGAACATAAAGTACATCAACAAAAAGAGTATTATAGACTATCATGGGAAAATGGCTTTCAAGTTGGAGACCTTATAGAAATGTAGATTTCAAATATGAAATGAGAGTGATTAAAATTACTTAATTGAAACAAGAACTAAATCAGGTGCAATTATGATACAGTTATGTTATCAATTACACAAATCAAATACTTACTTACATTGCCAATATAATAAATTTATCACATTTTGGTCATTTTGCCACAACATGTTTATTCAATTAGAACATATTTATCTGATTTGTTTGTATATGATATCAATATGAATGGGAATGCTTTACTCTGTTCAAAAAGAAATTAAGTTGAAATGAAAAAATAATTTTGATAAAGATTTATTAGTGTCTGAATAATGTGAACCAAAGAAACATGGATGGACATTGATAAGATACTAGGGGGACAAAACAGAGAGAAATGAATCTATTCTGAATTGTTTGTACCTTCCCACTTTGAAAAATTAATTCTTCATATTCCATCAAGTTAATGATGGAGTCATATATGGAGCCGTCATATATACACATTAATTTTCAGATTATTCAAAATCCTGTCTGTTTGCATATGGAAGTAACCTGAAATCTTTTTTTTGGCAAATGATAGGATCTTGTTTAAAGCTTTGTCCCTTTATTTATTTAATTGTTGAAGGTTCAATGTGCACAGAAAGAGCAGAATCATGAATGAATTCATCACCTGAGGTTCATTTCCTGCCTGTTTGAATGTGACAACAACCTCAGAGCTTTCCTTGGTAAGCAATTGGGTTATGTAAAACTAAAAGTCTTTGTTATTCATCTAATCAGTTGTCCAATGTGAACAGAACAATCTAATGTCAGGAGAAACATGAAGTATTTCATCACCTGAGAAAACAATAACACGATGAAGCAACCACAGGCCATCAACCATCTCATCAATCATATTTTACAGCTCCACATGAAAAGAAACAAGGAAGCTTAATAGAATCAGAACCAGCAAACAGACCTGACACACAATCACAAAGACAATTCAAACAGTGTTCCTTTGAGCATATTAGCTTAGTGTAACAAACAAGAACCACTGATAATGGATGACGACACAAACATGGCCCGATTCATCAACATCAGGGTCATTAGTCAAGGGGAACTGATCGGGATTAAAAGCAGAGTGCTAAAAGTCCCATTACTTATTCAAGGTCTGCTGGATCAAAGAACCAATTGTCTGTTGGCCATTATTTGATTACTTCAAGGTTTTTCACTTGAAAACATTGACTATCTGTAGACATGTGGTTAGCGGTTAATTGTAACTGCATAAAACAAACAATCATCAGAAATTGTATTCTTTTTTTCCAGAAGAGTTTAATCAGCTTAGGTTGAATTCCGGAAAACGAGAATTCAGTTTAGAGGTAAAACTTGACTTATATCTCCAACAAAAATGTATCTGAAGGTTTCAAATGGGAAATAATTCCCTCTAAACGAACACTTGTCATTACAATATCAATGAATACAACTATTATACAAGGCTGTTTTATCTATGTTACTGTCCATTGCATCTGGATCAAGATTCTCAATGTATATTAATATAATCCACAACATTAATACAAGTACCTTTGATACTCTATTCATGTTCTGAACAGTAAATCATTGATCATTGAACTGATGCCAAACTCATCCAGGAATCACTTCATGACAACCATCCATAAAAGTATTCCTACTAAATATTAATAAGCATATCATATTTGTGATAAGTGATGCGATTTATACTTTCATGAGTCAAGGGAAAAGCTTTCAGGGAAACCTTTCAGTACATCACAGTGAGGTTCTGTATAGATTAATTGCCTTGTATTGATTCAACAGTTACCGATGGCGCCATTCAAAGAATATTGGTTCCCGCAACTCAGGGTTCTTCAACATTATCGGGGAGATAACTACTCCAGAGTACCTATGCTCTGAGGAGAGAAGGGATATCATGGAATTAGTTGAGCCATTTGACCAATTGCTTCTCCTGCTTGGTCAATCTTTTCATGATTAAGGATTAAATATTTGAGTACTGCTGGATATGACATGAGTAGAATTTCCCAAATCACAGGCCTTACGTTGCTTGTAACACTCTGATGTACTTACAGGATTAGGTTCTTGTTGCGGTGGAACTGTTGAGTGATAGGGGAGATTATTGAAAAATTACTGACAAGGTTAATGATTTTGTATTTGCCCTTGACATGATTCAAGTTCATCTCCTTGTGCATCAAAACACAAACTTCAAGATGATTGTAACACTCTGATGTGCTTACAGGATTAAGTTCATGTAGTAGTGGAATTGTTGAGTGACATGGGAGCTTATTGACAAATTACTGACAAGGTTATGATTTTGTATTTGCCATTGACATGATTCAACTTCATCTCCTTGTGCATCAAAACACAAACCTCAAGATGATTGTAACACTCTGATGTGCTTACAGGATTAAGTTCTTCTGGCAGTAGAACTGTTGAGGGATAGGGGAGCTTATTGATATTATGTACAAGGTTATGATTTTGTATTTGCCATTGACATATGATTCAAGTTCATCTCCTTGTGCATCAAAACACAAACCTCAAGATGATTGTAACACTCTAATGTGCTTACAGGATTAAGTTCTTCTGGCAGTGGAACTGTTGAGGGATAGGGGGAGCTTATTGAAATTATGTACACGGTTATGATTTTGTATTTGCCATTGACACGATTCAAGTATACTTCAATGTGCACAGAACCACAGGCTGTATGGATCTTGTAACACTCTGTTGGACTTACAGGATAAGGGTTGTGTGGTAGTGGAACTGAAGTACATTTGATTGATAAGGCAGCTTATTGAAATACCTGAAAGGGTTAAGACTTAATCTCCCCCTTGACATACTTGAAACAGCTCAAGAATTATGATATTAGTCAGTACATGATCCAGATGAGCATCATCCTTCAACTTTGTGTATCAATATGTTCAGTAAAACCCATAACATTAATACAACAAGACTAAGAAGTTTCATATTTTTAAACTTTTTTTTATAAATATTTTGTATGAAGACTGTAACATCAAGACAAAACTGGTTAGATTGACCATCTCCAAGGTTCATGGTACTTAAAAGCAAATCTTTTAAAGTTCACATAACCACAAACATATTTCACTATTTTCTTTGGAATATAGAAAATCTGATTACAATATTGTATAGTGCGTTAAAGGTCGCTACTCAAATATGTTTAGTTTGGTAATGAAAGCCATTTTTGAAAGCAACTTTTGATGGGCCACTTAGACCTATCTGACAACAAACAAGTGAATGCATGACTGGTCACGCCCCCATTTTGTGACATCATAAACAGAATCAGCCTCGTTATCTATACATCTATCATAACAATAACACAGGGGAAAAAACTAATAATTAAAGATTTTCAGGAAATGTTTTCCACTCAGTAAGATAAATCATTTGACGACGTAACACTACTAAGCATTTGGTGTAAAAAAGATATCCACATCAATGGTAACTAAACAATTATTTAGGCGGTATTTCGGTTGAAATAATGATGCGTTACTCTGTATAGTCTGTTTATTACGTCAAACACACGCGAGTTCTATGGCCCCTAACCCAGGTGGGTTTTTCACAGCCGATAATTATGCTGTCTAAATGAAAGGTGTTTATTGGACAAATTAACAAAAATTAAGTCCAGCTTTTATTTTTTTGAAAAATCTTTGAACGAAAATCGAGAAGTAGTAAGGTTGAGGTTAGTTGATGTTTAAATTTATTTTTCAATTATGTTCAAGAATGGTCCTTGCTATTCCATCTAATCTATTTCCATATAGGTTACATGAGATGTTTATCCTGTAACAAGACTCCAAGCACCTTGAAGTTTTTGAAATTCAAATGAGTTGTGATATGGTCTTCAGTTTCACATACAAATATGAGACTCTGGAAGCTATAAAGCAACAAGATTCTTTTCAAATCTTTTTGTTATCTTTCATCAGGCCAGCAGATTTTTTTTAATGTACATTTTGAAAGGTTAAGATTTGTTTCAAAGAAGACTGCTGTTGAGCGGAGGGATGTCATAAAATTCAAAGAAAGCTGATTTGAAAACGTAAGTTGATCTGTCAACGATTTTCAAGATCTGAGTACAGTATTGAAGTCCCCCCCCCCCCAAATTTATCACTAAAGTAAAAAAGGAGTTTCAAATATTCCTTTTAATCGGTGTAGGGAGCCTTCTTACCCTTTGCAGTAGGATCCAAAGAACATTTAACATATTGTTTACTTCCAGATTGTGTTTGATTTCACACAGTCATTCCAAGTTGTTGACAATGAAGAAATATTTTTACTAGACATTTGTCAGGACTTGAAAAATGCATTACTGGAAGAACCTAAATATCATATTCAGACATTATCCCCTTAAGACACTGAAAACAATCAAGAATATAAGGTCCCTGTAATGCAGAAAATGATTAAATTCATCAATGATGTGGTGGTACATTAATCAGTCCAGTGGTATTTGAGCTAAATACAGGAATCAATCAACACAATGTTGACTTTCAAGGAAGATTCAGACAGTAAATATTGGAAGTTCCATCAGAATGAAACATGTCACTCCAACAGTACCAGTTTCACACAAGGTCGTTGCATGAATCTTCTCTCATTAACCACCCCTAACACATTGTTGATGATAAGTAAATATTAAAGTGACTATTAAGTTGGAATTCACATCACAATCTAGAAGAATGATTGCTATTAGCTCCAATGGAAATATGTGGAAAACAAATATTTCAGGGTGTAATTTTCTTATTGATATTTCTTTTCGAAGTTATTTCTAATTTGAACAGTGTTCTGAACAGATAATCACCCCTACTTAATTTTTTGGATTTGTGAGGCAATTTTGAATTGATTTATCTTAAATTTGCAAGATAATTATGGGATTTCAATTGGAGCTACATTACCTGTTGCTAATGTTTGCTGGATAATTAGTTCTATTATAAATATCTTGTTATTTAGAAGAAAGAATGTTTTGTTTCTTTTGTTTCAATATATACTTTTTATGATAAAAATTTGGTATAATTCAAAAAATCTAAATAATCAAATAGAATACAAAGTCATTAAGTTTCTAGAATGTCTTTATAATAAGCCTTCTTATATATTCATTGTTTACGATGAATCAAAAGGACATTGGTCCTGAATTGATGTACACAACATGTTTCCATATCAACATCATATTCACTAAATCCATTACAATCCTGTCTGAAAATTATTCATTACCCAATATTTAATTTGGATCAATGAAACATAAATATCTTCTTTCAATAATCAAGGGTAACTCAGAATCACCAATAGACATGGCAAAGTATGTTGCATTTCCATCACAACAGCAAACAAAACACCATAGAATGAAGCTAATTGGTGTGAATAATTCATGATTGAATATGCACCTCCAAATACATATCTACATTCCCAGGAGATGCAGTTGCATCATACACATGGAATAATCAAGTAATATCGGAGAAAAAAACCACTGAGGAATAAAATACAGATAATTGAGCTTGGGGAGTGTATTAATGTAAAGTTTTATGATATTTAAAAAAAAACAATATTCATATCATAATCAAATGGAACTTGAAACAGACAAAATATCTTCTCTCAGGCCTAGGGATCTCCATGGTTTAGATTAAATAGGATGATAATCATTTTTGTAAACTAAGGACCTAAAAAAAGCATAGGCTTCATATGACTTGTTTGACTTATGAACTATTCTTGAAATATAAATGAACAATAACAATCATTGATGAATTCATTTCTTCATCAATTAGAAATATTGAGAAATGCAAAGAAATTAGTATTCCCATGGAGTTCTTTTCAACAAAAAAAGACTGGAGAGAATGCCTAAATAGGAACAGGGTTTCAGATCTTCGTAAAACTGAATGGCACCAATGTACAGCCTAATACTTACTTGTCAACATGTCAACTTCACCATGTTATTAGGAGTTACTCCTTGACGATATTGCCACATGCTATTTAAGCGTTTTTTGGCTTTGAATAAAGAAATGACCAAATTTACATTTCAAATGCCTCCACAAATGCATATTTAACCCTCAATAAAGAGTATGTTTTGGGGCTTTATTTCTGGCTTTAGAAGGTGAAAGCTTGGGAGAAGCATTAGTAAGTAGGGTTTTAAATTGACTGTCAGCAATATTTCCACTATTTTCTGACATTTTTAAGCATAAGAATAGGGTCTAAGATGATGCACATGAGTACGTAGTATCAAACAATATTACATTAAGTGGAGTAGGATGTTGTTTAAATAACAATTACGGATTGTTATTGTTGTGAAATCCTTTAGTTTAAATTCATTGCTAAAAAAAAGATTATGTTTAAATCAATATTCATTATCTTTTGTTAATTCATTGAAAGTAAAAACACTTTTTTCCTAAATAATGATAATCAATATAAAAAACTAAAGAAGATTTATGCTTAATATACATATAAAGAACTAAAGACCAAATTGAAACTTATCTCCTTCACAAGAAAAAACAACAACATTGTTTCTCTACCCAGATGGTATACCCTTACTAACCTCTCACAGGAATCAATAAAATTCTTGTGCGTAATTTCCTCTTGTTAGTCACGGCAGCTATAGTACTATAGTAGTGTGTGAGTCACCAGAATAGTGATGCATAGCAGAGTAGAATAGTACCATCCTTTACTACCAGTGTTTGTGCATTCAAGATTGTTAGTTTATTGGTTCTCTAGAATTCATAGTATTTCTAAGATGTCATGACTGTTCTAGGAATAATGGTCTGTGAGTCATCAGACCTGCCATGCCTACCAATATAAAATGGTACCATCCATTATCTAGGGACTTTCAGTGTGAAGGAAATCAAAATTGGCAGTTGACAGATTAATTACAGTGAAATGAGTCATGCATAAAAAAATAGTACAAACCTTTTTGATAGAGAAATCATAGTTTATTTATCATACCAGGTTGTCAATTATCAGTTCTTGAGATAGAACATTGACACATCTATTGGTACATTTTGTCTTTTCAAAACCAATGCTGCCAAGAGTTTCTAAGTGATGCAAAACTGATCAAGTCATCATGACAGACATGCATAGCATAGCAAAAAAGGTCATTTCCTTTTACTAGAGACATAGAAAGAAATCCATTACAGGTTGTCAATTATGAGTTTTTGCTTGTATATAATCTTATTGAGATATGACTCAAATAAACAATGGCCAACTATTTATACTATTCGACTTTTCTAGACATTTTCTGCCAAGAAGATTCAATGCTCTTGGTCAATTCAAAGACATTTACCATACATTTATAGAGATATTTCACATCACATCTGCACTTCTACCAAAATATGTCCCTAATTGAATTTTCACTCTATTGGCTAACAAAGATTTTGCCATTGCCAATTACTAATTGTTTATTACTACTAATTTACTAATAAATGATTTTCCATAGTCAATTCAAAACTTAACCTTAATGAAAAAAGGAGGGTAAAAATTTGTCAATGACTTTCTTCTTAGCAGAAATCTTTGACCATTTGACATTATCACCATGATAAAATCTATGACTTAATGTATTTTCAACAATGACACCTCTTCTTTGATGGTGAGAAGTAAATCAAAGTTTTCGGATTTTAATTCACTAAATTAAAGACTTTAGCGATAAATAGAACTTAAATTCAAGCCATGGGCATACTAACAGTAAACTCTCTTACTTGGGTAACACCAAAATGTTGGAACCGTTGAAAGCAAAGGAGGACATAAGAACTCATATAACGTCCTCCATCAATCAATACAATAGCACACAGCACTTAATTGATATGTAGCAGAGTTATTCAGGGTCATACAGTCATTGTGTATAATACTCTTATACTATGAAACTGTATGACCCATCAAAAGAACACAACTCCTCGTATTATCCACTAGTGTAGATCAAACCGACCAATCAATGTCCCACAAGGACAGCACTAGATGAGTTACAGTGTAATATCAGGTCATGCAGTCACTCAAGTGCACTGGTGAATAATTAAAGACCACTGTGTCGTTTGAGTGCCCACCATTTAATCACTCTCTGTATGCACTTTACATATCAGTTTTTTCGTATTTGTTTCCAAAAGCTGACTGTTTTGATAAATGGAATTCACATTCTGCAATCAAGTATTGGATTTATCAATGTGTTTTCAGGTGTTTGTAGGGCTTTTAGAAGTGATAAACTTAAACATTTCTTTATTTTGGAAATTCATTATTTTTCATTGGAAGTTTCCCACTAGAATCTCTGCAGAATTAACCTAAAACCAGTGAGAAGTCATAAAATTGTTGATATCACAGCAGAATGTCAGCTTTGTTCATGGGGATGTCAGGACAATGTGTGGTAATAAATTGAAGTAATAAGATAATGAGGAACAACTGTGGCAACATAGATCGCTTGTGGAATGATGAATTGATTTACTTCTGTGATGACAATGTCTATTGCACATGTCATGAACATATACAACTAGAAATTCCTCCAAGTATTGTTCTTTTGTATTTCTGTTATATTGATTTTGGGAATGCAAAGCTATGCATTATGTTGTATTAGCACTCATCCAAATGAATTACCGGTAAATAGCTTTCACAATACCATAAATAAAGTAAATGCCTTAAAATTACTGTTTGATAATAATAACTATTTCGTTTCAGTCAAAATGTTAGATTATTATTGTAGTTCTCAACAACTATATCTACACACAAAAATTAGAAGTTTAAAATCTCTCTGAAACAGATATTGCATGATATTTTTATCTGATAATCATTTTGATTCCCCTTTTGTTACAAGCTAAAATAATACAATGGTCTAAACATGAAACCATTATAACACTATTTATAAGATAACAAAGAGAAAAGGGCATATTTCTTTCTAAAACAGTCCAGGAGGAGGACTCAATCAATCAATCTTTATTTGCACTTATAGGCCACAGGCCTGTAGCACAATGTGCATACAATATGTTCAGGCAGGATAGAGTACATTTTTTCTGAGTACAAAGGCATAGTATAGAAACATTGACAGATTTTCTAAATGTGTTTTACTAGAGTAAGTTAATAGAGATATAAATTTATAAATAGTATGATGTGTAAAATAATATTTCTTAATGTACTTCTTTCTCAAAGTGAGGTAGGCAGGACAAACACAAAGGAAATGATATTCATCTTCAATAAGATTTAAATTACACATTTTACAAATTCTATCTTCTCTTTTTAGTCCAATATATCTGCCAGTTTCTATTAGTAAATCATGCGATGAGCAACGAAATTTTGCAAGCGAGATTCTATATTTTCGGATATTCAGATGCGATAGATAGCTTTCTTCCTGTATAGATTGCTTAAACATTCTAAAATAAAAACATTTATTTGATACAGATAAGTGGTCTAGCCAATTTTGTAAATAAATATCTTGTAATCTTTGTTTAAACGAGATAAGAAACTTTGAATGAGAGTCTATGTGTTGTTCCAGCCATATGTAACCAAAACCAGTAGAATATAGTAGATCTTTAACATTTGTGACCCAATTACGTTTTCCATTTCTATCATACAAAATCATCATATTATAACATTTTTTGGGTAATCTATAACATGGCATATTTAAAACTTTCAACCAATATTTTATTACTTTCATTTTTGACTCTATAGATAACGGAAATCTGCCACACTCACCGTATACCATTATGTTTGAGGTAGTTACTTTCACACCGAGAAATCTTTTAATTGCATATAAATGTACCTTTTCTATTTCATGAAATGTCTGGAGTCCCCAAATTTCTGAACCATAAAGAAGCATTGGACTTATCTTAGCATCAAAAATTCTAAAAAAGGACTGATGGGACAAGTTACCTAAAATGTAAATATATCTCATAATGCCAATTAATATTTTCTTTGCTTGGGTCGATGCATTTTTAGCATGTAAAGACCACGATAAGTGATTTGTAAAATAAACCCCTAAGTATTTGTAAGATGTAGTTATTTGGATAAGTTCACCTTTATAATACCATTTTTCATTTGCAGCAAGTTTACCCCCATTCTTGAAGACAATTACCTTAGTTTTATCGTAATTAACTGTTAGTTTCCATTCATTACAATATGCTTCTAATTCATTTATTTCTGCCTGTAATCCTCGCACAGTACTAGAGAAGAGAATTATATCATCAGCAAATAGGAGGAGAAATAACTGTACTATATCTGGATGTAGCTGAATACCATTTGAACAGTTTTCATGTGTTTTCACTCATAATGATGCATTAAAAACCAATCCACAAGTCAAGATTCTTCAACATTCCATTTTCCCCTGAAAATAGTTGGACTGGAAATTTTCCTTTGAACACCCTAAAAAATAAAAATCAGTAGCTATCAATTAGAAACTAATTTTCAATAACACATTATTGTTATCAGAAGAGAAACATAAGATTTGAACTCAAAACAACAAATATTTGAAATAAAACAGGACAGAGTGAAAATGAATTGACTGCCTCTTTCTATGTAATATGAAAACAAAAAACATTGAAACAAGGGAGCCAAGCAGAATACCAGTGACAGGATAATGAATGGTTTTCAGCTGGATCCCTGACCTGAATTCATCAGGGATTTGCCTCTCAAAACAGCATTCTTGAAACAATTGATCAGGATTCAGGAAATTAGTGATATCAATATAACTCCAAAGGAAATATCTGATATTATTAAATGTTTGCCGGAGAAAAAGGCATGTGGCCCAGATAGAATAAGTCACAAGCTCCTCAAGAACACAGTTAATTCCATAAGCAAAGTTTTGTGTCTCCTTTTTAATTATTCACTACAATCATCAACTTATCCCAATGTTTGGAAAGTGGCACATGTATTACCATTGTTTAAAAAAGGTGATCATTCAATTGCTTCAAATTATAGACCCATTTCTCTCATAAGTTGTGTTGGAAAAGTGTTTGAGAGAGTTGTTTATAAGCATTTGTATAATTATTTTCATTGTAATGATTTACTTTATAAGTACCAAGCTGGTTTTCAGAAAGGTCACTCAACTGTACATCAATTGCTTGAATTGTACAATCAAGTATGCCTATCGTTAGATAATAAGGAAATGTTTTGCATGGTGTTTTGTGATGTTTCGAAAGCTTTTGATCGTGTCTGGCATAGAGGGCTTATGAGTAAATTGGAAATGTATGGTTTAAAAGGCTGTATACTTCAGTGGTTATCAAGTTATATAACCAATCGAAGTCAATCTGTTTTTGTAAATGGAGCATTGTCAAAGCCTGTATACTTGACAGCCGGTGTTCCCCAGGGCTCAGTATTGGGTCCCTTTCTTTTTATTGTATTTATAAATGACATTGCTGATGAACTTAAGGTTATTTGCCGATGATACATCACTTGGCTTTTCATCAATTGACCATAGATTACTTGAGTATACTTTAAACTCGAACCTTGAAAAGCTTAGTTCTTGGGCAAAGCGTTGGCTAGTCAAATATAATCCAAATAAAACAGAAGCTATCATTTTTACTCTTAAGAAAGAAAGTAAAAACATAACACTGTATCTTGACGGGTGCGAAATCAGAAATGTAAATGAACATAAACACTTAGGTGTGACACTTTCAGCCGATGGGAAATGGAATAAACATATTGATAAATTAGTATTGTCGATTTCTAAAATGATAAATTCAATGCGAAAACTCAAATTCATATTAAGCAGGCAAATCTTAGATAAGATTTATATTATGTTTATTAGACCACATTTTGAATATGCTTGTGAAGTTTGGGATGGGTGTAAATCTGAACAATCATTTCGACTTGAACAATTACAGTTAGAAGCAGCTCGTGTTATTACTGGTCTACCAAAATACACTTCACTGAAACATCTCTATTTTGAAACTGGTTGGGAAAAATTATCAGAACGGAGAGAAAGGAGAAAGTTAACACTTTATCATAAATTACAGTGCGGTAATGCACCATCATATCTTGTAGATTTACTCCCACCGACTGTTGGAGAAACTACTTCTTATGATCTTAGAAATGCAAATAATTTTGTTATTCCATCATATAGATTGAAACATTCATGTATGTCTTTTATTCCTTCAACCACAGTGTTATGGAACGATATCCCATTAGATAAGCGAAATGTAACATCAACAGAAAAGTTCAAATCATATTTGAAGAAGCCAATTGTTTCGGCACCATCTTATTTTTCATCAGGTATGCGTAGGTTAAATATTTATCATACACGTTTAAGATATCACGTAAGTGAGTTGAAATATGATTTATTTAAAGTTGGCATTAAGGCGGATTCAACATGTGAATGTGGTTATTTATGGGAAAATGTTTTTCACTTTATGTTTGAGTGTCCTTTATATGATGAACACAGATTAAGAATGTTAAATGTATTAAAATCATATGTAAATGAAGATGCCGTAAATTTAGATTTAGTTTTATGTGGCAGTAAAAGCCTTTCAATTTTACAAAATCGGGTCATTTTCAAGGCAGTCCAACAATATATTTTAAACAGCAAGCGCTTCTGTTGACTGCAGCATGTACATATATACTTTTGTAAATATCTTTCTACCATTCTGTATTATACTATTTTCCATGTTTTCATGTATGTCACTATATATCTATCATTTTGTAAATACTTGGGAGAAGGTTACCTAAGTTGGATAACTTGTTCCTAATCCCTTTCTTTATTGAATAAAATATGTTTAAATCAATTCAAGTCTTACATGTCAATACTAAACTACCATTGGAGCCCTACCATTTCCTGCTCTATGAATTACACATGGATTGGTTTTGCATCCACAGCATAACAACTACCGTAAGTATGATATCAAGTCAATACCATTTTCTTACAAACAAAAAAGATAACATCATATATCATATGAATAAAATAATGTAAGATTGTTGATGAGGAAGCCACAAATCTTAAAATTTTGAGTAATTTCTTTTGCTTCATGCATTTCTAACCCATATCCCTAAGATAAATGAGTAGCTATATAGAAGTTTTCTAAAAAGAAAAGAAAATTGTAATAATTGAATAAAATGAAGTGAACTCTATGACAGTGTGGCATTCAGGAAGGACCTAATCTTGTACTTCTTAGTACTAAGCTTTATTTATAATGCCTCAAAATGTATTTCTAAAATGATCGATAGGATGAGGTTTAAAATGGTCAAAATGATAACAAAAAGATAAAAAAAATTAATTCAATATATATTGATTTGAATGAAAACTAGAACTCTCATTATCATCCTTAATGACATGAATCTAAAACAACCCAGATCCCAAACATAAGTAGTCATCTGGCAGAAGTTCCAGCAAATCTAATTGCCCTTAGATAACTAAGAAACACTCATTAACTACAGATCAGTCGATATTAAAATCCCATAATGACTTCTTCCCCCTTTTTTCCATTAAATATCATATTCATGAACACAAAATGAAAAAGAATTGGAGTTATTGATATCAGGCAGAATAGTGTGTTAAATTTTTGAAATTCAAACGCAATTTCCAACGAGAACATCATTTCATATTCTGCGCACATTCTGCTTCCCTTTGGAGGCGTACACATTGATCAGAGGAGAGAGAGACGGTAAAGGAGGTTAGTGTACGAGAATTCGACAGTGAAGAAGTCTTAAGTTAATCATTGCTGGGTCTCAATTACAACTTCGAGACTTAACCTTTAGTCTACTGAATTGTTTTTATGGTCTTTACCGAGAGCATTGAACGATAAAGTTGACAAATATGTTACAAGGGCAAGGAATCAGAATGCTTTCTTTGACAATGGACCACTTAAACACCTTTTAGTAATTTTCAGAATTTTGATTGAGCCATTTCAATTTCCTTTTTCTTCCTCCAAGGTCTTAAGGCTTTCTCAATTCCTCCATGGGTAAACCTGATGCAAAGGTTTTTTCTCCTTTGTAAAACATATGTTTCTAATAATAATTCTGAATTTTTGTCTCTGACTTCATGGGACATTCTTCAGTTTAACTTATAAATGTGGAATATTTGTTCAAGTTTATATTTGTTTCCCTTTGTCTCCTTGAATGAAACAAATAAAATAACATCTCATAGTCAGATATTCATTGGTAACAATGTCAATTACAACACTGAAAGGATCTTGTAGATAAAATTTTATCATGTATTATATCACAGTCCATGAATTCATGGGCGTCAACCTCTCATAACTCCCAAGAAGATGAAAACACATATCAAAAATCAATTACAAGAGACAAACAAAAGTTATCTTCAAATAGAAATTATCATTTCTATTCACCAATACTGATGTTCATTGGTTTCTCAATCTTAATCAATATCTTGGCATATGTCAATAATTCTTAAAATAACATGAAGTTGTCAAAGACACTCAGTAAGAACGAAGGTACTTAGAGAGAACCTGAACAATCAATTGACTAATATATTGACCAACTAAATTCAGATAACCTTGTTAAACTATTCAATTATCAATCAGTAATTATCAATCAATAATGAAACCAGTTCAATGAAAAGAATAACAATTCTACTCAATTTCAAGATATGAAATAGATTACAAATTTGAAATGGTTAAGGCAACCAGCTTACACAGGCTCATTTGAGACCCTGTCCAATCAACTTCCGGTGCATGATTGTGGTCATCTGGGAAATGTCACAATCAAACCTTGTGCTTTGTACAATTTTCCTTTTTAATGAAAAAAAAAATGTGTATATATACAGAATATGCACATATTTGCAAATGAGTAATGATAAAACTTGACATCAATGCCCTGTTAAGCCGTGGATAGGCTTTTAAAACTTGTTTCTTCACTCCCCATTGTTGTTGCTTTTCTTATGCGTTTTTCCCAATAATGTTGTCAAATATAAATCAACAAAAATATTACCCTCAGTTACTTGTTTCAACTGACTGGTTATAATCATGTACTAATAATATTATATGCATAAACTTGAAAGTCCCCTGAATTTCCGTCCAAAAAAAATACAACAATAGGACTTTCCCTTTAGGTGGACATTTCATCAGTGGCAGTTCAACCAGTTCACCTCTTTCACCAATTCAAATCGATACAGTTAAATCCATTAACTGATGACAACGTTTTGAAAAGAAAAACTTGAAATGAAATAGGTCCACCCCAATGAACATACAAATTGAATTTCAATATGCATTCAGTAATTATTACATGCTTCTCCTAAACTAAAGAACGAAATTGATTACTTTCATCTAGCTCAACTCTATCGATAAATATTTTCATCAGCCAATGGAAATCATTAAGCAGCCGTATTAGATAACAATAAAAATATTGATGAGCAGAAAACAAGCGGTCCATAATTGAAGCTGTCATATAACCTAAGCATCAAAATATTGACACAAGCAACACAAACATTGGGCAATTTGAGGGCTTCAGACACTGGGATCCACCTATTGCATGTTTTAGTGACAGTGAAGGTGATAGATCTTGCATGTGATGTACCGTAAATCCCTAATTAGAAGTCTGCCTTGAATACAAGTGGTCTTGAAAAGCGCCCAAGGTTGCATAGAGTTTTCTGAAAAACACATACACCTGACCTAATTAAATCTTCTCTGTCCTCAAATTGAAATGCATGATGGAATATTAGGGTATGGTGTGCCCTTAAAGAAAATAGACATTTGCATTAACTCTAAGCCTAAGACCTCAAATTGATGCCAATGGTAAAGATAGATTGAAACAAATAGAAAACAAACTTTTAATTAAGATTTTACAGTACTAATAAAACCAATATGTCTACATTATAGCCTGTTGGTGAAATACTCTGATAACATCATCACATCTTTGTCTTGTATTTGATATCTCTAAATTAATGGTTGTTAGAAGTACATCATAAGTTTGTCAGACAAAAGGTAAAAGTCCTGCATGAAGTGTTACTGAGTAGTATAGTCAATACTATCCTATAACACTGGTTGAATACTCTTCCAACAAAAACACAATTACCATGTTTCATATTTCTTATCTCCAAATGGGGTGATGCTTTATCACGGTAAGTACATGACAATAAGTGATAAGTCTTGCATGAAGTAGACTAATTAAGTCTATCTGCATTATAGCATGTTGATAAAAGACTCTGATAACATTTTCATTAGAGATTATTTCTCCTTTCACAATTGATGGAAACTAAGGTGCATGTATGAGAAATTAGGTGATAAATCTTGCATGAAGATTACTTCTAAAGCTAAAATTATCATAACAATGCATGTTGGCGGAATACTCAGCAAATGAAAACATCATTATGTTTGCTTTTCTCATCTCCAAATTGATGTTTATAGATAGCAAAGCTCATGATTTGACCCTCAATGACACAAAAGGTGATAGATCTTGCATGGAGAATACCATAAAATAAAGTTAAAGCCATTATACCTGCAAAATTGCATGTAAATGGAACATAACATCAAAACAAATTCTTGGAACAAATCCATGATTACACAATGCCACATATTAGTTTATTTGCCTACTGTTTGTCAGTATGTCCAAAGATAATAAGACTTGCAGACGACTCAACGATTACACAATGCAAGCTATTAGAGGTAACTGCCAGTAGTTTATCAGCATGTTGGGAGATAACATGACTTGCAGACATCAAAGGGAAAGGACTGAAAGCCATGTTAGTGAAGCCAGTTTTAATGTACTCAATAACTACAAAGCAAAGAGTGTGAAAAGTTATGTAAACACTGTGGGAGAGAATCACTTTCATATCTGATTGGCTCTTCACATCTGATCTGAGGAAACGAGCTAGGTCTATATCAGTAGAATATTTCAGATTGTCCCTTGTGTACCATGGGCAGGAGACTAGAGGAAATTCGAAGTCAATGAAGTTTTGAAAGTAAATTTTTGTAAAGTCTTCTAGGTAAAGAACATGAGTATAATGCACATAAAATTCTTGTAGTGAAAGCCAGGATTTTATCTTTTGGTTGTCTTTCAATAAATTTTATATGTCAGGACATAATGTGCAAAAAGTTTTATTAGGTATTACTTCCAAAGTCCAAAATCTTAAGTTCAGTGACAATAAGATGGAGCGCGGTGGTGTAGTGGTTAGCGTGTCTGCCTCTCACGCCAACGACCCGGGTTCGAATCCCAGTGGAGACACAAAAGATTTGTGACTTTGGTCGAAAGCTGTGTAGTGTCCTTGGGCAAGGCACTTCATTCACATTGCACTCAGTCCACCCAGCTGTACAATGGGTACCTGGTTCTACGGTTGTACTGTCCAAAATGGACTCTCAGCGCAGGCAAGCAGCTTTGAAAAAGTACAGTCCATCAGGGTAATAATGCACATTTGTGAATCGTCGGTGAGCAACTCGTAAGAGATGATACTTGACGTTAAACTTATCATTATTATTATTATTATTAAGATGCCAAAAGCATATCTGGCCATTTTTCCTGATAAGCTCAAATACAAAAGTGAGCAAGTTCTTGTTCAGAAACATCATGCAATATTTCAGCCATTATATGTGAAACCATCTGTATTGATTTTGTATCAAATATCATTAAATTCTAAAGTTAAAAACAAATATCAGCATTGTATGTTTTTATGTCCATTTTATATTCACATGTCTGTCTCTCTACTCATATCAGACTTCTAATTCCATTATCTATGAGAGTCTTGCATGTTTAAAGGCTACAAAACTGCTCCACAATCAACAATTCTATTTTGTCCGACAACATTCATCACAGAAGTGTTATCCTCTATTATCTTCATGTGTAGCTAAAACACAAACTGAACTCTTCATCCGGGGGCATTGATTTACTGCATCATCTCTCCAACTCTGGTAGAATATCTCCGTTTATGAAATATCTCCACATCCCTGGTGGATTTTTCTCTAACCCCCGTGTCACATAAAGGGAAAGAGGAGATCCAATTCAATTACAATAATACGATTATTTTAAAGGTTATGTCTCAGGAGTGGACTTTTGATTAACATGGGAGCCATTACTCATAAGTGGATATCAAAATAATGTACAGATTATCAATATTGGATATGAAGGCAGACAGAATCAGACACCAAAAGCATCCTGTGTTCTGTTTTCTAATTGCTATAGAATACAAAACATTTTGGAAAAAATAAATGATGAATAATGCACAAAAAAAGGAAGGCTATCACCATTGTCTGCATAAGGACCTCATTGATCTAAATCTCCAGTGTTGAGATATTTAATATACACTAATGGTGAAAAGAGGGTAGTTCATCATTGAATGAGTTTTTTATTGGCAGAATGCAAAATTTTCTCTTAATCATTGATATATTTATGTTAAATGCCAAATGGTCTATTGTTTCTTCGACATACTGCTGAGCCAGAAAGGTCACCGATTCTGCCATAAACAAAGCCCATTACTGTTGAACATTATAATTATAGATGTAGATGTGTTCTGAATGATAAGCAGGCAAGCATTTAAATATAACTGAAAAGTCATGAGTTAACTTTAAGTCTTGTTTATAGTTATATCACCCTACCTGCAAGGGACTAGATTTACTTTGTTAAGCATCTGTGTGCATTTAAGTTCTAAACTTGTCAAGTTTAAGCCAAAAAGGACAGGCCTGTTGTTCCAAACTGTAAGTGATATTGAAGCATAAAAGGCAAAATGTATCAAGCAGTTACTGTGATAAAAGGGTTCATCTGATCGAATGCATATGCATGAAAGAGGAAGTGGTGTTTAGTGTTTTATGGATAATGCTTTGTGTCGCTTCACATAAAGCAATAAGTTGGATCATTTTGTTACACTTAGCCCCAAATTTACTGTGCATGAAAGTAAAGTTTCAGGATGATTTAATTATATATACAGGATAAAAGAAGATCTAATCCATTTTACACAGCTTTGATTCCTAAACACATTTTGGAAACTAGTAGCAGTGAAAACATGTGTTTCTATACAAAAGGATTACTGTGAGAATCTCTTTGATCCACATGCCTACTTCTCTCTTATCTCTTTCTTTTACCATCCCATATACGTGTTGGCACTAACAAGGAAATGTCCCCTGGTGCTAAAGATGAAAGAAAGACCCATTTACTTGTATTAACATTTGGTGAGATGCTTGTTCCTGTTATTCATTGCTAGACCTTGTAAGTGTGTACTGTCACATCCTTGAAGAGACAGAACAGTTGCTGTTTTATATCGAACATTGAGAGATTGGTAAGTAGTGTCTGCATATTTCCACCATGAAATCACCTATCTTGCTTACCAGCCTAATTACTTGTAAATACATGATTTGCAATCAGGTTAAATTCTCGACTTTCTAATGTTCAGCGTCATTTTCTTGAAAAATTTGTCAGAATCTACATCAAAAGGTCACATCTCTTTGCAATAAAGAAGTATAATACAAGTATAATTTGTATTTCTTCATCACACCAACTTCTAAAAATGCCATTGAAAGAAACCATGAAAGTAGTAAATTATTGTTATAGACAAGCTTAAGAAGGGATAAAGAGACACCAATAAAAGGGTGGTTCAACCACTTTAAAAGTCATCTGATGATGGTCAAGCTGAAGGGTGAACCCTCCATCAGTGTTGTTCCGAGAGAGGGGGGACATTTGCGTACCCTTTTTGCTTCGTCTCCCTTAAAATTTGGAAAAGTAGGATACCTTTACCATTCACTCAGAAAAGGCCAAAATGGAACCCTTATCTGACCACGATCCCTTAGCCATCTCCCCTTTCAACCACCTCTCGCTTCCCCTCAAACACCTCTCCCAAACCCTGAAAAACCTCCCCCACCCAATTTCAATGTTGAAACCCCCCTTTTGAAATTCCTGGATCTGCTACAGTAACAGAGCTCATTCTCACTCACACACTTGAGTCTCCAACATATCTATTCTTATCTTTCCCCGAGTGTTAGGAAGACAGCCCAGTGTGAAGCCGAAGAGTGATGGGTCTAATTGGCTGCTTGCCATGCCATAGTTAGTTGAGAGTAGCTTCCTAAATGTCACAAATGTTTACCTAGATTCACACATCACTGGGAGAGCTCTCTTTCTAGTGTCCGTGTTAATTTTCACAGCAATGTCATTGCTTCTCTTGTTTGTGTCTTGTTCAGTTACCATTCTTGTACTTCTGAAAGTCTTCGATTCATTGATTATCACCATCTTGTCGCAACTGTTTACCTGATTCACAGATCACTAGGAGAGCTGTGTTTCTAGTGACAGTGTTAATATAACAAGCTCTATAACAATACCAGAGAATGGAATAACAAGAACAATTAGATAATGACTGATATTACCACCTTTATTGCAACAAAAATTTCATGAGTATATATAGTTTATATTCATCTTTAAAATATTACAAATGCCTTCTACTTTCACTTTCTCAATCAACCATCAATCTATAAGATACAAGCTCAATAACAATTCCAAAGAATGGAATAACAGGTACCATTGGATAACGACTGATATTACATCCTCCATTTCATCGGTACCATTGAGGTATTGGTATTTTCCTAGATGGGAGATTGTGTCCATTGCAAGTACTTATTAACTGTGATGTGATCAATAAATATTCTATATGGCTAATCTAGGGCTGGTTGGTCTAATCTCCGTAAGAGGCAGAGAGCACCAACAGGCTAGCGGTACGACTGAAACTCTGCCAGAATCAATAGCCAATCAGAAACAGCACGCTAGATGGGTCACTCAGGTTAAAGTGTGGACAACACTTTTTTTTCTCATAATTATAAGATTGTTTTTTTAATCAATAATATGATTTCAAGCCTGAGATCTTTGGATTCTTAGGATTCCTGACATTTTGGGCCCTTATGAATCTAATCTTAACACATTTATTCAGAACTTGTTAAGCCTTACCACCTCTTTTTAACTAGAACAATGCATTCTGCAATTTTGCATCGATGTGTTTCAGAAATATCCCATCTAAGTTTAAACCTATTTTGTAAGATATTTTTATTTTTTATTACAAATGGGATTATGATATTATGTGCTTTTAAATTTCTATTTTGTCTTTCCTGTACTTTGAGGAACATTGATAAATTATAAATTTACCATTATAAATTTACATGGTACACCTTTTAGTGGTAATGAAACATAATGACAGTCACCTAACCCTGAAATACATAATAAAGATGCCTGGCTATAGAAAACCTTCAAATGTTCTTAATGTATTTTTCAAAGAATCCATGTTTCAAAAATAAGACATTTTACAATTATTACATTCATCCACTGCCTGACCTTTTTACCCCAAAAAACAAAAAAACTTTAAGGTTTGAATAATACGTGATCTGACCCTTGGTCCTGTGCACAGCTCATTTGACCGCTAGCAGGAAGTGCAAAAACATCGGATGTGGACTTAACTCAGAAACTTGTTGAAAAATCAACATCATTATCATCACCATCACCATCACCACCACCCCATGAAAGGCTTAAGAGCATGTGCAATTAGTTGAGCTACCACTGTGAGATAAGGTGCAGTGATATTGGGTTTAACATCACTTTTAAGAGTATTTCATTATATCACAGCTCATAGTATTATTGCAGGGAGGAAGCCTGCAACACAATTGTGGTTATGTGTTTCGGTGAAACTTGAGAGCATTGGCTAGAACTAGCAAAACTGCGCTGAAATCAGTGTAACATCGCACCCAAACCATACTGCGTGTAGAACAGTCCCTTGTTGGATTCAAAGCCCAGACGTCTTGATCCTAAGCTGACCACGTCAACCACTGTGCCTATCCACCTTGTGCTGCTACTGTGAGTCCAGCAATATCTTCTCTACTGGTCTTGCTCAACATTTCTATAAGAGGCATAATCAATGTGAAGTCTAGCTCCCAGACTGCAGTGTGTGGTAAGTGTCACGGCTTCAAATATATCTCTCTAAATGGATATCTCAAGTGTTTAATGAAAACCAAATCAATGATTCTGACAGTCATAAGGCAGCAGTGCTGCACCATATTGACTATGAATGCGTTATGGAATTGTTGGTTAGATAAAGGAAATTAATCTGAAAGCTTTACGGCAGATAAAGAGACAACAAAGCGCCTTAGGATCAGAGTGCCTTAATACATCAAAGAAGAACTTTATCGTAGAAACAATGCACTTGATTTGATATTTTCAAGTAACCTCTGGATTTTATGAATAAAGTTATTGTGTTAAGTACAGATATTCATATCTTTTCTTTAACAATCTATTGACAAGCCCTTTCCGAGTTTTAAGATGGTTTTTTGCTCTGCTGAACATAACATTTACTCATTCTTGTGGAGCACTTCTGGATAGCATAAAAGTTTGTACAAGTTAAAGTTGGACTATACAAGTCACAAATTGTGCCATCTGCAAGAACTATCTATTCCGAAATGTCATAACCTTATATTTTGAATGTTCATCAACATATATCCATGGGTCTTGGAAGCTCAAGTTTTGGACTGATTCAAAGCTTACTGTGTTGCATGTCAAGGTTGTTAAAAGTCACTTTAAGGAGATGGATGTACAAATTGACTTCTTATCCAATCTGTCTGTGAACCAGCGAGTCCTGTGTAGAACAGTTTAAGTCATTATGCAAATGTCCCCTCGTATTGTCCAGAGTTAGTGCAGCATCTCACCATTATTGGAACCTCTTATCTCCTAAGGAGAAGCATTGGACACAAAGTGGACCCTAATGTTTCAAATATGCACGACAAGAGCTACAGTCTGTCAAACACCAGCCCTGAATGAGGATATGGGGGATCTAAGATGAATTGTCACTAGAAGATGACTGTTGGCAAAGTGAGGGATTTGACTGGATCACAGTGGCTGAGGAACAGATATATGATGGGGAGATGTAAATGTAAAACATTCTGGGATAAGCAGAGATCCTAATGCAACATTTGTAACTAATTCCAAGCCAATGATACAAGTGTGGAAATCTGGTATGTCAGGCTAGCATGATAGTTTCTGGTCATATGGTAAGAGGGACACAGATAATAATCCACAAGGACTTAAGTTTGATTGCTTAGAATAGGTTTCAGGGGATAGGCATTCTTGTTTTAAACAAAGGTTTGAACCTGAAATGTATTAACATACATAGATACAAAGGAACTTATCCTACCCCATGTAAGAATCTCGTTCTCTGATTGGTCCATGTGACCCTGGATAAATACTGATATTACCCTCTTGAGCGGGGTAATAAATCATTTATACCTCGGCACATAAAAAGCATGAAAAAAGCATGCAGATTGAAAGTCTTGAAATGTACAATGTACGTTACCTGGAACACATCAAGCTGGTTACTTTTGATCAACCAATATGTAGCTTTGAACAAACAAACTATAGTAAAATCACTTACTCAGTTCTTACTCTTTATCTTCATTTTATATGCATTTTTTTAAACATTCGGTAGATTAAATTCGTTATACCATTCAGAGGCGGGGTATATGGGGAGATCTGAGCCTCTCGCTGGGTGTTATGCAACTCAATATCTCTCCATATACCCCGCCTCTGAATGGTATAACTTATATTATTTCCAAAGCAAGCTGTTTGTCAAGGACAAAAATAATCCTCCAAAAGCACCTGGCTGGTGAATGTTCGGTTCACAGAAAATGGTTTTCTAAAAATGTTTTTAACAGACAAGTTCTTGAGCTATAGGAAATATATGTACAAAAGAACATGTAGATCATATTGACTTTTAAGGATTAAAATTCTAAATAAACAAGAATAAGAATAATCAAAGATACATATGCCAGGTTTTCTTCAGTTTTTGGTATGATTTCGGTATGTTTTTGGAAAGCTTAACATGCAATAATCTCTCAAACACCATCAAAACATTGAAATACCTTCAACGATCATGATCATGTGAAAGAACAGGCGAGATCATGACTAGAACCTTTGATCTTATTTAATCTATCTCTAAGAGGATTGGAACTTACAAGCCTTCATAAGTATTGCACATTGAGTAAATTAAAAATAATTAATTATGGAATATATAAGCAATAAATTCAAATACCTTTTGGTAAAGATCAAGATCTGAACTGGAAAGATCATGTGCAGTGATTATAGGATAACCTTAGGAAAACCTTTGATGTTATTAATCATTTCCCAACAGTATTGGAGCTCTCAAGAACATGCAGATTGCCTGTCTGAAGACTAGAGCCAATAGATACGGGCAATCACTGGCAATTCTGGCAATGCCGCAGGATCAGCGTGAACTTTACCAGATGGTAGGGGAAATTATAACAGGTCTCTGTAGAGAAAGTATGCATTGGTACACTTGTATTTAAAAGGACTAGATTCTTCAACCATGAATAATTTCCTGTTTGAAACTAATATCTGAGAGGGCTAGGTCTTTTGAAAAGAGAGTTTGTCTTTTGACACTTTAATGAAATGGGTCTAGAGTGCATCAAATGATACATTATATCCTGTATGAAACATATCATAGTTTCTGTAATACAAATTCTAGCCCACCACAATAAATATATGTAGAAGGGATAATCTGCAGACTTTTTTCAAAAGCCTTCACACTTACTGAACAATTCAAGAACTGTTAAACTGTTCCTAAACTATTCAGTGTGTGACTTTAATGACATCAAGCTCTATGGTTAGGTTGTCTCAAGTGAAATTTTTCACTTATTTCTGATCACCATGCAAGTAATATCAAGGCAAGGATTAAACCTGAGGCTACTGTCTACTTGTCCAGATGTAAATTATATTACACGGCAGAGTATCCATATGTCATTGCGAGAGCCCTTCAGTTTGACATTTGCTGGAATATTCCATTTCCTCGATGACTAGTTCAAACATTTAGATCTTTAGAAGAAATATTTGACAATTTTGAAGTTTGATGTTAGATTATCCTTATTTGATCACTATCCTTGAGTATTGACATTCATCTTCTGATCAAAGCTTATTGATTGGTTTCCAATTCCACGAGAAATTTATAATCTTTGAGAGTTCTTTAGACTTTAGCTGATTTTATCTGAGTGATATTCAGGAAAACATCTTTGATGAGATCAAGGTCCTCATAAAGATTAACTCTGATTTATTCAACTGTAATGTAAGCTTGGACGTAATTAGAATAGAATGGAAGTTCTTTTATCTTGAACTCTTCATACCAAATGTGAAACATATTTTACTACTCTCAAAAAGTTAATCAAAAGCTCCTCTTATTAGAATTTATCTGGAATGCATCTTAATAGAATTCTGAAAAACAGACATCTCACATCACTTAGCAACAGTGAAGATATCCATCTATTAATTGGTTTTCCATACAAACATGAAATTTGCAATTAAAATTCACAACTTAACTTCATGCACTTGTGTCCATCTTTTGGTACTTTCTGCAAATTGCCAAAAAATTGAAATACTGATGCTCATTGACGTCAAAACTTAAATGTCAAAATGAATAGTCATGACTCTTGCAATTAAGTTTGGAAATCCTTATGTGTAATGTCTGAATATGCAAAAATGACCTTTAAGATTTTGTTCCCATTTGGCAATTGAAAGTTGATTAAGTCAAGAATCCACCACATAAGCTCGTCCAATCCCAAGGCAGTTCTGGTTTTACATAATGTAGAGTATTCCTATGCAGAAGAGATAGATGTTGGTGTGTCTGCTTATGACTTGCAGATGCTACTGCCTGCTGGGTGATATTATATCAGTGATGTATAGCAGGGAATAAAGGTTTAACATTCGCCAATAGCGGTCTGAAGAGGCGGTATAACTCACATCAAGCCATTTGCATATGAAACACCTTGCATTCTTTCAGGTTTAATATCTAATTTAAATGATTAAGTTTTAAATTTAACATTTATTTAATCATAAATGTATTACAGTATTGATTTCCACAATCTACCATTTATTGAAGAAAATAAGCTAATATGTCTTATGAAATTTTATTCATAGCCTCCGGATGTCTCTTAACTTTTGCAGCATATTGTTAATTTGATAACATTTGCAAGGTTTTTCAAAATCAAACACTTTTGTGAATGTCATAAATTATCTTCACCATTTTTTTTGACTAAAATTCTTGATGGTGTATCAAACTAAATCTATGGACAAGGTGATATTTTCCTCCATTTATAGAGAAAACAGAATCAGATTTACTTAAAGAAGTTGAAACTGTCATTCAAACACACACAGCTTGAAAAATATTTTTTTAAAGTTTCAAATGAAAATTGACCATAACCTGCTTACCTAAAAATATACATATCTTTTGACACTAAGACATTACACTAATATGGTAGTTGGCACATGAATCATTTTGCATAGAAGCTATTATAGTAAAACTTGCTGAAATTGTTCCATGCCTGAAAGTACATAGAGAAAAATGAGATGTGTTTACATACGATTTCAAGGAAATTTGATTTATGAGTAGTAAAGGTCAAGTTTGCAAATTGTCCCAAGGTGAAGAAAGGAAAAGTCCTAATTAGTTCTGATGAAAAAACTACATAAACTTCTTCTTACAATTGATTTTATTGAAATGCCCCTGTTCTGGTTATAGTTTCAGGTCCAATAAATCTAAAGCAGCAATGTTCAAAGGTCTCTCTCAGTTTATCATTCGACAGGATAAACATGAAACCAAATAAGGATTATAAAAGTTAGAAGTTTTGTTTTCATGTCAAATTATTAAAAAAAGTTTTTTTTCAATACTCTTGGGAATGACCAATGCTCACCATAATCAGTTGACCAAATTATAATTCTAAGTTGAAAAGGTTACTTCTAAAGTGAAAGTCTTGTAGAATATTATAGAAAATTTGTATTTCAACTTATAGCAAAGTTGAAAGAAACAAAAAAAACAAAAAAACAAAGTGATAATCAATCAAAAGCTTGATTGAGAATTGCACAATAGTGTTAAGATCTTTAATCTCTCCCTGATATTAATGACTTGAGACTTTGGTTCTGAGGAAAATTTCCAGAGATTTGTCAATCTGTTCACAAGAACTGACAATCGTCGATACTGTGAAAATAATTGAAAATATTTCAAAAGATTTTAAACTCATGACCTCTCTGAAGTACCCTGTTGTGTTTATAGAACAGCCATAGCGACAAAACCAATGATCCCACTGATGTTAAATGTCCATTTAACAGAACTTGAGTCAATAGAAAACGATTATTCAGCACTTTCAATAACCTTGGGACGAAATCCTTTACAGTGCAGCTGCCTCTAAACTTCCCTTAGACAGAAAAAAAAGGCACTGGTAGTTGTTAAGTTCTTGTTAGATAAAAAAGTTAGAGCAAGTTGGCAAAGCAGGAAGCCGTTTGTCGAAGTGATCAATGAAAAAAATTGGTTACGAACTTAAAGACTTTGGTGACTGGAATCTGTCATTACCGAGGAGAAAATGTTCAGATTGCTCCAGCTGGTGGCCTTTATAGAACACCTCAAACACATATGTTCTTATGATAACAGAAATCTTCAGGAAATGTCACCTTTGAAATGTCAATATTTCAGTCTTTGCTCTTGTAGGAAATATAAGATGTAACAGATATGTTTCTAGTTGAAATAATTTTGAGGTATGAAAGCTTAGAAGCAGGTTCATAAACTATTTTTCTAATATTTTGTAAAAACTTAGTGAGGTTTTGAAAGAAAAGTTTATTATTTTTTTGCAAATACAAATGCTTTTCAATGACTTCCAAGGCATAAAGTTTTGTGTTTCCTATCAAAACTTCAATTCAGTTTATAAATAACAAATTACAGTATATAATAAAGTTAGTGAAGAAGACTTATATCAAAGAAGCCTTGTTTAGAGAGCAGTGAGCTAATCTAGTTTTATCACGATAATGAAGTAAATGTGATGAAAATCAACATAATAATTTGACATTAACTGAAGAGTATCACAACTGCTTCATCTACCTTGGCATAACTGCCATATAGATGATGTACATTGAAAACAATAAAAACTTTCCAAATTCTCATCTTTCATACAAAAAAGCACCTTACAAACAATCAACAATCCCTGAAGCCTCAAAATAGTGCCCCATGACAATGAGAGATGATCACATGAAGAAACCTGTATAATCATTTCTTGAGCTAACGACATGATATGACCAATGTCACTGGCAGTTGAGTGGTGTTTCCGTCGGTTGAACATTTCAATTTTCAATCTCCCCTCCCATGAGAAATTCTATATCCAATTTACATGTTAATAGGATGAACTCTTTCCAAATTTCAAATGTATATGAACCTCATCCCCATTGAACATTTCTGGATCCACGACTGGACCTTACACTCAAACTTACCCATGTCTCCCTCTTTCCAGCATTGTCGACGAAGATGAGGTGTGTGGTGGTCAGATAGAGGGTCCCGACGGCTGGTTTCCGCACATTGAACCGGTCCATCAACTTTACATTCTCCACCTGCAATAATAAATACTGAACAATAGAATCAAGGTAAGAAATAGAGAGAATTCCTAAGATAAGTTTAGGAAACAATGACTTCCTGAGATTATTTGATAGGATTTGATGGAGCAAATTGGATAAATCTGCCCACCCTTTTGTCTTTGTGTCCCCTAAAATTTGTAGAAATAAAACACTTTTAGCATTACAGAGGTTATTCTCACGGTCACTAAGGAAAAACACTGAAGCTGTTTATGCCACTAATTTTTTAGTCTCTATCTGCTGATGCAGAAAATTTTTCAGATGACCTTTTCATGGTCCCATCTTCAAGCCCATAAAAAAGACACATAGTAAAGAGATAGAATCAATATATCTTTTGATCACCTCAAATCATTACTAGATGCTTTGATGTCAAATGTTATCAATTTTTTTGTTCAATTTTTGATACCCTGAAAGAGCTCCTGAGCAAGTTTTGCCACATCAACCTGACAAAGTGTTGCTTAGAGCCAGCAATGGTGGTAATTAAATATTGATCATAAAAACCTCAAGAAGGAAGAAAATAAAAGATGAAAAATGTTAGAAACTCTAAAGCATTTTTTATTAACTTTTTTTAAATGTTGAGGTGTTATATTCAGCTAAGGGGAGTTGATCATCCATTCATCAAAAAAGTCTATTCCTTGATGTTAAACTCTCTTAGTTAATGAGTATGGTCTCAGAAATACAAATATTTGAAAAACATGCTCAGATTATTGGTTTACAATTTTATTAGAACCAGGAATATTTCACATGAATCTTTGGTTCAATAACCATGACAGAGTGTGAGCAAATAAATCAAAGTTTTTTTTTTATTATTTTAATTTAGGGTTATCTTTTTAACTTCATTCAACTGTGATGTTAAATGTTTTAAAAAATAATTTGAGACCTGGGTAGTATTTCTGCATTTTCTGGAACATTGACTTTCAATTGATTCTAGAATAGTTACAAAATCAAAGTATTTTTATCTTACTGTAGACAAAGATTGTTACAAAACCATTTCTTTGAATAATGCTATAGAAAACTGAACAGCATGTTTTACATGAATCATTTTGCTAAAAATATATCTGTTGTACCTTTCTGGGACAAGTAGTTTTTCACTTGTATAAAGTAGATTGCCTGGCTTGAATGGTCGTAGACAGATAAATCTTTCTTGCTGACATCCAAACTTACCAATTTCTGGGAAGTAGCTCTATTTGCCTTGTAAATTTAAAACATGATTCCAGAAATAAATTGCAATGGTTTCCAAGCCAGTAAATCTCATCAATTAAGTAGTGTCTCAATTCATTAATTACCATCACAATAAACGTGATAAAATTCATCAACATCAAACTTGTTTTCAAAATTTCAAAATAAGTGTTTTGAAATAATTATTTATAAAATTAAAGTGTAGACTCACTTTATTGTCCTCAGTACATGTGCATTTTGGAAGTTTGTATTTGTTAAGTGCCTAAGCACCCTGCAGCCATTGTGCAGCACAAGTTGTTCAGCCCTCATAATGCCTACTGTCAAGCAAGGAAGCAGCAAATCCCATCTTTAATATCTTTTAATAGGACACAACAGAATCAAACCCTAGTCTTCAAGGTGACTAGCATATATTCTACAAACTGACGTATGGATATGTAGATAGAGGCTTCAAAGTGAAAGGTGAGGTGATATGGGGTTTATCGTCGCTTTCAAGAGTATTTCACTTATATCGCGGCTGCTAGTATTATTGCATGGAGAAAGCTCGCAACACTATTGTGGCTATGTATTGCGGTGAAACCTGCGAGCGTCGGCTGGAACTAGCGAACCATGGGTGGTAATACGCTGAAATTCAGTGTAACATTGCACCCAAACCTGACTGCGTGTAGAACAGTTCCCTACTGCAGCCAAAGTTGCCGTGCCCCTGGCGGGATTCGAACCACGGACCTCTTGATCCGAAGCCAAACTCGCTAACCACTACGCTATCCCGCCCCCTCAAAGTGAAAGACATGCTTTTCACAAATTGATGAAAGAAAAGTTCCTAGGTGAGCACCATGATGGAAGCATGACAACAATAAACCTAGTACAAGCATGAAGAATTAAATCTGTCAGTCTCCCAAAGTAAACCTAGACATTCAAAGGTAAACTGTCTCAGTGCAGCTCTCAAGAAGAGCCAATTCAAACACAGACATATAAAAATTCAAATTGAAAAGTATCGATCGTATGATTGAAATATCACGTATCAGGGTAAAAGTCTTTCAAGCGTCCTCTGAGTGTACATATATAGACCAATAAATTCTATGAGCTCTGGCACCGAGTTCTTCATTTCCTTTCCAGACGGAACCTCTTCTTTCAATGGCTGCCATTCAGGAAGGAACTTGATGTGAGGAAATGTTGACGTACATTTCTGGGTAGACGTACCATTTAAGACACCATTACCAGATGAATAGGGACAAGTCCTCGGCTTTTACTTAAAGGCTTTATAAAGTTAATATTTATATAGCTCTAGTGATAGATTGATAGGTGTAGCGTGGACAGAGACAGCCACATGCAATCAATCGTTCAGAGAAATCTATCACTTTACTCTTTAATGCTTCCAATTAACCTATATCTTTCTTTTATGGATCTCTTTTTTACTAAGTTTATTTCATTAACTTAGCAGAACTATATTGAATTGTAAATTATTGATAATTTAGGTCATCTTCATTCATATCAAAATGCAAAGCCACATTGTCCGGTTTTCGATCAAAATCACGACTTTGAATGGCCGTATTTTCGCTATAATGTACTGATTGACCCTTAACTTGTCATTTTCAGTAAAAGTTAGTGGTTCCCGATGTAATAACATCGATTTCAAAATTTGACATATGTGATCCTATCAACATACTCTGTGTCTCTTTAAGGCAAAAAATGTTCTCTCTATGATAAAACTAAATGGTGAACATTATCATGAAACTAACGAACCATTTGTCAGAGTCTTCATTAACAGACATACATACGACCCTTTTGAAACTAATTCTTAAACAGAAAAATGTACAGACAAGAAATCTAAATTTCTCTCTTTCCTGGTTTCATTTTCAAATCAAGACAACAGATATTTGCATTGTATAGTCCAATCCCTGAAGAATGCACACCAGCTCTGGTAGCCAAAGGGCAACAATTACATATTGATGTTATTTCAGGCTGTTTGCCTTGTACAATGCAACTCTGTGTAGTGGTGCACTGAGAATAGCTTCTAGAATACATCTACTTGAAAGTAATTCAATACCACTAGTGTGGAACCATGAACATATATCCCTGTAGGCTGTTCTTGAAGCAAAGCCAAGACCATTTTGTGATTTTCACAGCTTACAGAATATTTCACTTATGGAGATGAGTTTCCTAGTTGGGGGTGGGAGAATAAATGTACTAAAGCACTTTCTCATCTCAACTGGAAATGTTTTTATTCTTGGTTACCAATGAATATAATCTCTGGCATTGCTCTCACACTTAAACATTATATTCTCAAATTGTATCTACACTCTAGTTTCTGATTTGTCTTTTTTATGACTTTTCAACATGTAAGTGAGTTACATTACTACAGGTTGCTGTAATAAGCAAGTTTAAGTGTTTGAAATATCTACCTGCCCTCCTTAACACTTTACAGCCCTGCAATGTGCAGACTGTTAGTACCTCTAAAATCTTACAAGCCAGCAGGGCTTGCTGACCTCTTCGGAAACAAGCCAAATATTAAAGAACCAGCAGTAGGCTGGCAAACAGAAACTCTTTCAAACATTGCCTACTGGAATACTTCCCTCTATGATAAAGATCAGACAATAACAACTACATGAATACACTTTAACTTATTCTCACATGAAGAATTCAAGACTCCTTACTTACTTCATTCAAGATCAAAGAATATAACCTTCACTACAGTTACTAAGGAAAAGGTTTGAATTTGAAATGCAAATCAGGTAATTCATTAAAGGATCAACTTTTATGATGATTTATACATTACAGAATGAAATGAAACAGTCTTCACACTAAACTTAACTAAATTAATGTTGCAATTTCCTTCTTTCCTGTAAGATACTACTGTAAGGTGGCCTAATAAATGTAGAGGATAATCTAAGTCACCATTAAATGGCTAAAAGAAATAGGCTGTAATGAAATAAAGGCTTTGAAGTCCCTCTCTAACATCCTTCTTTACATTCATGGTAACACTACAACCAGTCCTAACTGTCTCCTGAACATTTGTGATCAAAGAACACAGGGCTCCAACCATAAACTTCGGGTGATTGGGAGAAGTGAACCAACAAGGCAAAAGTGAGCACGGCTCACATACCCCCGTCTGTAGTTTGACCGCCTTCACGTAACATTAATTTGAAAATTTATGAAAATTACTCGTTCAATGATTATGACTTTGAACACAATGGTCTTGCAAACCTAAAAACTATTTTACTTCATAACATCCGCGGCTATGTAGTTTTTGAATAAAATTCTGGGAACCCTGGAATTACCCCTAAAAGGCACAACAGCACTATACAGTCGAACCTTGTTTTGTTTACAGTTGAAAATCGTCCCAATAGCGAATCGTCCTGTTAACTGGGTCATTTTTCTTAAGAAATATAGACACATTGTTTGAAAAATCTTTGTCCGTAAGGTGAGATTTACGGATATACGGAGTCCGGGTATCTGAGGTTCGACTGTATACTTCCATACCAAATTTGAAGTGTGCAAGTCATTTGGTATTTATATATGCTCCGGAAACAACAAAACAAAAATTGGACCGTTTTTGGTCAAAATTTCAAAAATTATTCAGAACATTGAGCTGAAACCCCTAAAAGGCACAACAGCACCATATAGGCTACTTCCATACCAAATTTGTAGTTTCTAAGTGGTATATTATTTTAGTAATGCTCCTGAAACGAGACAAAGTCCAAAAATCGGACCGTTTTTGGTCAAAATTTCAAAAATTATTTGGACCATTGAGCTGAAACCCCTAAAAGGCACCACAGCACCATATAGGCTACTTCCATACCAAATTTGAAGTTTCTAAGTGGTACAGTTTTTGAGTTATGCTCCGGAAACGAGACAAAGTCCAAAAATTGGACCGTTTTTGGTCAAAATTTCAAAAATTATTTGGACCATTGAGCTGAAACCCCTAAAAGGCACCACAGCACCATATAGGCTACTTCCATACCAAATTTGAAGTTTCTAAGTGGTACAGTTTTTGAGTTATGCTCCGGAAACGAGACAAAGTCCAAAAATCGGACCGTTTTTTGTCAAAATTTCAAAAATTATTTGGACCATTGAGCTGAAACCCCTAAAAGGCACCACAGCACCATATAGGCTACTTCCATACCAAATTTGAAGTTTCTAAGTGGTATAGTTTTTGAGTAATGCTCCGGAAACGATTTCGGACGGACGCACGCACGGACGGACGGACGGACGCACGGACGGACACGCGGAGCGCTATATACCCCCGACTACGTCGTAGCGGGGGTATAATAAAATCTTGTATCAATGTCGTTTGTGTTTGAAATAAATTAAAGATCAAACAGTTCAAATTAATGAAGAAATTTCATTTCCCTGACAAGCGAAGGACCAAAGCTTGAAAAAGAACTGACCATTTTTAAAACTGGTTACATTTCAAATTGCAAAGAAATATCAAAACTTATTTGACGAAGAAGTTGATAAGGGACCGCAACCTCAAATACAACCTTAATCCAAACCTTCAATCAAGTGACTATAACATCGACCAGTACAAAGAACTTTTCGACAAGAGAAATTAAGACATTATTTCAGCCTGAAATCAATACTCAAACATTTACCTAGATCAGGTAGAAAGGGTGGTGGGGTAGCTATTCTCTATAGAGATGATCTAACTGTCACCTTCATGCAACTCACTTTATCCTTCCCATCGTTTGAATACTTGGCATGTACCATTGGCTGTGGGAAAAAGTGTGCGAAAATTATTTGTCTATATAGACCGCCTCCATCTAGGATGAACAAACTCACAAATACTGACTTTATCACTGACTTTTCAAATCTGTGTGACTTTCTAGATGAGAAGGCAAATGATCTTCTTATTTTAGGAGATTTTAACGTCCACTTCGATGCCAAAGACAACCCTTTGCGTAAGAAGATCTGCTCTATCCTGGCTTCGTATGACCTGCACCAGTTTGTTCTCGAACCCACTCATCGTTCTGGGCATACTCTAGACTGGGTTGTATCCAGACATAAGGTAGAAGTACAGGTCTCGGATCTTCAAATGTCAGATCATCACATGATCACATTTCACCTACCTTTTGATAGGTCTAAACGTGTTTTGAGAGAGGTTCAGATCCGTAATCTGAAACATATCGACATCCAGCTCTTCAAGGATGACCTCGGTAAATCAAGCTTGATTACCGAATCATCAGATGATCCAGACATTCTTGTTGATATGTACAATGACACTCTTTTAAGCGTACTTGACAAGCATGCACCCCTTAAGACGAAGAAATTGCGTCCTAAAGAGGCATCTCCCTGGTATAACCAAGATATCTCAGAGGCAAAACGTCAAAGAAGAATCGCCGAACGACAGTGGCGAAAGTCACGTCTAGAAATTCATAGACAATTATTCTGTATGGCCCGAAATAACTTCAACAGTTTGGTAAGGTTGGCAAGATCCAAGCACATCAATACTGAAATTGTCAATGCAACCAACAACCCTAAACTATTATTCTCCAAACTAAATGCAATTCTTGGAAGAAACCAGGATGTAGTCCTGCCTCAAACTCCAAATCATACTGCCCTTGCAAATTCTTTCAATGCCTATTTCATTGACAAGATCTCCAAGCTAAGGGGCACAATGGGATCATTCTGTGATGACATGTCACACGACCCCTTCCTCGGGGAACAACTTTCTTCCTTCCGTTCTGTCAGGGAAGAAGAAATTCTTAAAATAATCCAAGAGTCCAAACCAACTTCTTGTGGTACAGACTGTGTTCCCACAAGTTTTCTGCTCCAGGTCATTGACTGTGTACTTCCAGTCATAACTAAGATCGTAAATCTTAGTCTGACATCAGGAACAGTTCCAAAATGCTTCAAAAATGGCATTGTTAAGCCACTCCTGAAGAAACCGTCCTTAGATTCTGAGACTTTTAAGAACTACCGTCCTGTGACCAACCTTTCCTTCATCTCCAAGGTGCTGGAGAAAGTGGTAAAGATCCAGCTGTTGGAGCACTTAAATAAGTATGACCTTATTGACAGTTTCCAGTCGGCATACCGGTCACATCACAGTACGGAGACAGCTCTCAACTGCGTGCTAAATGGTATCAAGAGGTCAGTGGATTCTGGAGATGTAGCAGTCCTAGTGTTGCTGGATCTTTCGGCGGCTTTTGATACCATTGACCATTCTGGATTACTTGACCGACTTCACCATGAATTTGGCCTCAGTGATTCAGCGCATGACTGGTTTTCCTCCTACCTATCAGATAGATCTCAGCTTGTACAGATTGATAACTTAAGATCCACCAATTCTGCTCTCACATGCGGTGTGCCTCAAGGTTCTGTTCTGGGTCCCATCCTGTTTACCATGTATGTACGACCTCTTGGGCGTGTCATTTCAAAGCATGATGTCGGTCGCCATTTCTATGCAGACGACTCCCAACTTGCAGACAGCTTCACACAAATGAATGAATCCTTCATTGTTAACAAACTAGAGTCTTGCATTGGTGATGTGAAAACATGGATGGGCTCAAATCTGCTGAAACTTAATGATGACAAGACAGAAACTATTCTTTTTGGCCCAGACAAAAGACTAGAGAAATGCCAAACAAAACATCTCCAAATTGGTCAGACATCAATTGCCTACTCGCATTCTGTCAAGAATCTCGGAGTTCAACTCGACACTAACCTCAACATGGGGACACAGATCCGTCATCTTTCGAAAATCTGCCACTTTCATCTACGAAATATTGGATCAGTTCGCCACCTTCTCTCTCAGAGTGCCACTGCCTGTCTTGTGAGAACCCTCATCCTCTCCCGTCTCGACTATTGTAATAGCCTTCTGATCGGTACCTCCTCGGAGCACATTAATACACTACAGAGAATTCAAAACAGAGCCGCTCGCATCATCACGAGAACCAGGAAGCACTGCCACATATCCCCTGTTTTGAATTCCCTCCACTGGCTGCGTATCAGAGAACGCATAGAGTTCAAGGTCTTGATTTTAACCTATCAAGCCATCCACGGTTCAGCACCTTCATACATTCAAGAACTTATCTCCCTGTACCAGCCCACAAGAACCCTTCGGTCCCAGGATCAGTTTCTGCTCAATATCCCAACGTACAAACTCAAATCTTTTGGCGCCACATCATTTCAGTTTGCCTCAGCTTCCCTCTGGAACTCTCTTCCTCTCAGTGTCAAGACAGCACCCAGTTTGCAAGCCTTCAAGACCAGACTAAAAACCCATCTCTTCAAACGATATCTCTAGTATTCCATCATATTGAATGACTGTAAATATAGTTTTAGTTTTTAACCTGTCGATTTCTGCGCATTTCTCATACTTATGTCAGCGCTTTGAGCATGTCCCTCCTGTGATGTGGAATCCAGCGCTATATAAATAGCCTTATTATTATTATTATTATTAATACTTAATGCACAAAGAAACAAGAGACCAACCACATCTTATAATAAAGCACCTAATTATCCATCCCACCTAATCAAGTGTCCACTCAGTTGGCTAATCACCTGTTACAAAGCTCATTATAGTCTAACAGTCTCTGGTCAGCTTGATTATCAGGATAGGAGCTTCTGGACATTCTTAGGAAAGTATTGGCTATAAAGATGCTTCAGCTAATTTGGATGATCCACTGTCAGTCCTTTATAGTAATGTCCTTCATCAAAGTGGTTGTCTCCTTTTCTGACTGGTTTCTGACATGGATCATCCAATTCTGCTGTCTATTGCAAATTTGAATGACAACGTGCTTTGTTTGATTTCCTTTCACACGGGACTATATTATTTGCATGGTTTGAACAAATCTTGGAAGTCTCATTTTATGAAGCTTTGACAGCTACCCTTTATTTGGAGTATGTATCTGTAAATCTTGGATATGTGTTGATTGCCGTCACCTTGGTTATAGAGATTGACTTTGTATGGATTTGTCTTTATCAATATTATAACCAGGAAGTATATTTTTGTCTTTAGAAAGGTGCTAATGTCTTCAGCAGATACCAAATCTTATGGTGATATTCATTATCATCATGAACATTATTATTTGAAATGATAGTGTAGATCTTCAGGGTTATTTTTTTTCTTAAGGAATTAAAGGACTAACATTCTTCATAAGACTTTTCATTTCAAATGAAAACATACATGTTGTATAAAAAGAAATCAAAATGTTACATTCCTGAATTCAATCCCAAAGCCACAAGAACTACACTGGAGGTCAATAATTCATCATAAATCAGACAGTACAGTTTCTTCATCACTACCCTTAATGTAAATGGTAGACAAACAAAGCATTTCTATCTCCATTATGCTTCAATGAGTATTAACCATTCTGCCTTGAGGTACTGTCTAAAATAAATATACAGAGATGTGGGAGAAGTTATATTGATGGTCAAATGCTTCATTGCAAGAAATCAAAGCAGCTAACAAGTGAAAGGTTAGTTCAAATATATGACAGAATACAGAAAATCATAGAAAATAGAGAAAGTCTAATAAGGATTACAGAAAGGACATACAAAGAAAAGGATGAAGATAATAGCTTATTGGAATAAGTAAACGACCGAAGCAGACAGATTGAAGATTGCAACTAAGTAGGAAGTCTAGACAATGTTTATAATGAAAGCAGAAAATGACGATTATAGAAAGTCTATCATCGATAAACATCCAAAATTGTCTATGGAGAATCATCAAGAAAACCCTGATGAGAATCTATCTAGAAACAAAGAGAGAAAATTCATCAGATCTTAATTATTGTAAATAATAGAACAGACAAAACATGTTTTATCTTGTCCATGCTTCATTGCTTATAGCCAGATGGTATCGTTGACGAGAGCTAATAGATATTTCATACAAGGTTGCTGGACAATAACAATGATGATACACTAATAGAGTCTGTGAAGAATAGGACATCTGGAGAAGAACCTGACACTCATTTGAAAAGGAAAGATATATGAATAGTAGTCTATTCTACATTTATGTCATAGACAGAGCAAATAGATTTGACTTGGCAAGAGAGTCTATGAGATGGACCAGCAAGTAAAGAGAGCAGAGGATATCAAGTTGAGACATCAGGTAAATAGTATGGGCTATGAAGGGAAAGTCTTAGATCCTGAAATGGAATTATGGAATTGATAGTTCTACAAACATTGGTAGTAAAACAGAAGAATAAGACATAACAGGATGTAAAGATGATGAGAGTCTGAGAAATCAATGATAACTTCCTAAAAGAAAGAAAACAAACTTAAAGATCGAAGTTTGTTGATATTGAATTAATGGTCATCCTAATAGACATAGATGTACAGCTAATAGCAAAAGGACGCACAGAGAGACAATCAAGAGAGAAGTTATATGAGACAGTATGAGTGATCTTGGAAAAGTCTTGTCTCTAAATTATGGACAGATTGCATTATTAGTTAGTCTACTTAATTAAGAACAGAAAAAGAAACTAAAGGTTATAGCCAGATAGTAATTACAATTCCCAAAGTGGTACAAATATAAATACATGTATGGAACAAACAGATACAGCAGACGATGGTGACAATAAGCAAATAGATCAGTTTCATCAACAAACATTAGACATAAGTTTGGAAAAACTGGCCCAGAAATGGAATGATGGAATACATGTTGCCCAATAACATTAATATAGGTAGGTAGGTAACAGAATAAGCAGTTACAGCACAACATGGTTGTTTTTCACTCTTATAGCTAAAGGTTAGCATGCAACATGCTAGCTATAACTCAAAATCTGATATCTGAGATGGTCATTATACTGAAGTAGGTAGTGTACTGTAGACAAGGGCAGAACACAACACAAATCTAGAAGACAATCTTAGTGACGTCAGACAGTGCGTGATTCAAGGAGAGATGTGTCTAAATCTGATATCTTATCTTGGAATAGATAGGCGTACTTACATAGGTAATCTACGATAGGCAAAATATAAGATATCTTCAGGGAACTCAGCCGTGCATGAGAGGAAGAGATGCAGACAGAAAATGATAATCAAGATAACGTTAGAGAATCTATAGGAGTAAGGACGAATCTATGAGAAGGACGAATCTATGACAGTAAGGACGAATCTATGACAGTAAGGACGAATCTATGAGAGTAAGGACGAATCTATGACAGCTAGTAAGGAGGAGTCTATGAGAGTAAGGACGAATCTATGACAGTAAGGACGAATCTATGAGAGTAAGGACGAATCTATGAGAGTAAGGACGAATCTATGACAGTAAGGAGGAGTCTATGAGAGTAAGGAGGAGTCTATGAGAGTAAGGAGGAGTCTATGAGAGTAAGGAGGAGTCTATGAGAGTAAGGACGAATCTATGACAGTAAGGACGAATCTATGAGAGTAAGGAGGAGTCTATGAGAGTAAGGAGGAGTCTATGACAGTAAGGAGGAGTCTATGAGAGTAAGGACGAATCTATGAGAGTAAGGAGGAGTCTATGAGAGTAAGGAGGAGTCTATGACAGTAAGGACGAATCTATGAGAGTAAGGAGGAGTCTATGAGAGTAAGGAGGAGTCTATGAGAGTAAGGACGAATCTATGAGAGTAAGGAGGAGTCTATGAGAGTAAGGAGGAGTCTATGAGAGTAAGGAGGAGTCTATGAGAGTAAGGACGAATCTATGACAGTAAGGACGAATCTATGAGAGTAAGGAGGAGTCTATGAGAGTAAGGAGGAGTCTATGACAGTAAGGAGGAGTCTATGAGAGTAAGGACGAATCTATGAGAGTAAGGACGAATCTATGAGAGTAAGGACGAATCTATGACAGTAAGGACGAATCTATGAGAGTAAGGAGGAGTCTATGAGAGTAAGGAGGAGTCTATGAGAGTAAGGACGAATCTATGACAGTAAGGACGAATCTATGAGAGTAAGGAGGAGTCTATGACAGTAAGGACGAATCTATGACAGTAAGGAGGAGTCTATGAGAGTAAGGAGGAGTCTATGAGAGTAAGGACGAATCTATGACAGTAAGGACGAATCTATGAGAGTAAGGATGAATCTATGAGAGTAAGGACGAATCTATGACAGTAAGGACGAATCTATGACAGAAAGGACGAATCTATGAGAGTAAGGAGGAGTCTATGAGAGTAAGGAGGAGTCTATGAGAGTAAGGACGAATCTATGAGAGTAAGGACGAATCTATGAGAGTAAGGAGGAGTCTATGAGAGTAAGGAGGAGTCTATGAGAGTAAGGACGAATCTATGACAGTAAGGACGAATCTATGAGAGTAAGGAGGAGTCTATGACAGTAAGGAGGAGTCTATGACAGTAAGGACGAATCTATGAGAGTAAGGAGGAGTCTATGAGAGTAAGGAGGAGTCTATGAGAGTAAGGACGAATCTATGAGAGTAAGGACGAATCTATGAGAGTAAGGAGGAGTCTATGAGAGTAAGGAGGAGTCTATGAGAGTAAGGACGAATCTATGACAGTAAGGACGAATCTATGAGAGTAAGGAGGAGTCTATGAGAGTAAGGACGAATCTATGACAGTAAGGACGAATCTATGAGAGTAAGGAGGAGTCTATGAGAGTAAGGAGGAGTCTATGAGAGTAAGGACGAATCTATGACAGTAAGGACGAATCTATGAGAGTAAGGAGGAGTCTATGAGAGTAAGGAGGAGTCAATGAGAGTAAGGAGGAGTCTATGAGAGTAAGGAGAGTCTATGAGAGTAAGGACAAGAAGAATAGTGTCCATCAAGATGGGAGTCAGACAGACAGTAAGAATGATATCGGAAAGCTGAGACTTGCCATGATTTAGAATCATGGAATGATTGTCTACTTTTATACAAATAACAAAAACACAGATATTTAAAAAAAGAGTAGTCCAGGGTGTAACGATATAAAGGAGGAACTTGAGGACAGGATGAGATGAACAAGAGAGACTGACAATAAGAGTAAAGACAGGAAGAATAGTGTCAGGGCAGAGAGAGACCATCAAGATGGGCGACAGACTGACAGTATGAGTGATGGAGAGATAACCATGTCTGGTCCGGAAATGGAATCATTGAAGTATTGTCTACTTTTATATAAATTACTGAGAAAACAGATAGTTCAGGAAAGGGTAGTCCAACAACAAAGAGAAACAACTTCAGAACAGGAAGAGATGATCAGGATCAAGAAAATGGCAGTAAGAGGTATGGAAGGAGAATAGTGTCAAGACAGAGAGTGATCATCAAATATCACAGACAGTTATCTCTTGTCTGGTCTGGTCCAAAAATAAAATCATTGAATGATTGTCTACTTTTATATAAATAACAGAGAAAACAGATAAGAAAAGGGTGGTCCAACAACATAGAGAAACTTGAGGACATGATGAGATGATCAAGATGAAGAGAGATAGACAGTAAGAGTTATGGAAGGAGGGCTAAGAGTCCGGTCCTGTAATGGAATTATGGACTGGATTAAAGAGGGATCTGGCACTCTTCATGACTAGACTGCAGGGTCTTCATTATGGGCTGCAGACACCACTTACAGGATAATAGCTAGGCTGAATAGTGTCCAGACGAACAGTTATCACTTATAGACTATGCTTAAAGTTGGATAAACAAATATGAGATGAGGTAATCGGCAATTCTTACATGGAGTCATGATTTGAACATTGTTCAGGGTTATTGAAGTTATCAGATATATTTTTCTGTAAAAAGTCATAACAAAGAATGTTTATGATACTGTCATTTCTTCGTTTTAGCTATTGGATTATCCCTCACTCAATGGAGTTTGTTTACTCTTCCATGAAGGGCCTTGGTTCAAATTCTACTGGACACATGTAATCAATCCCCTTTGTTCTATTGAAATTGGTTACAAATGCAAATAAATGCAGAACAAAAAAGAACAGAACAAGACTTTATGTTTTGCTTTACATCATAAAATATGACATTCTCGTTATCTTCATACCTATGACATAGTAACAGCAGTAAATGGTATTTTCCCCTTTTCTTTCCTCTTTGTAACATACAAAAAATTTTTAATCTATTCCCATTCTTTCATCATTCCAACTGATTGAGAAGTTAAATTATTCAAATAATTCATGATCTCAATAAACGTTTTGTTATCCAGCACTTATATACCACTACTAAATTACCTTTAGGACCTAGACAAAATAAGATTGCTAATACCTTTTATTACATAAAGTGAATCATCAATATATGACCCTATGCTGATTCCTAAAAGAATCAAGAGTTTTATGACCACACCAATGTCAAAATCAGAAGCAGGAAGGAATGACATGGTTATCAGATTGGATCATGGTAAAAGCCTTCCACTGTTTTTGTCTGAGATAATCTGTCAGATAACATCAGTGTAAACACCAGAATGAAACATTCCATTAAGCCACCTAATCAATTACCATTAGTCAAAAATGAAATGTAGCTGCCAACATTGGCCTACTAACCTAAAATGAGTATTAACCAATACCTGGCAACTAATCTATTAATGTTTGCCTTCCGTAGGAGTAACAGAAATGTCTGATTCAGGAAGGTCTATGTTTCTAGGAAAATTTCATCAACAAATAAATAAAATCTTGCTAGGGTCGGTTTCCAAAACAACTTGAGAATTTATAAATTATTGGTATCAGCATTGCAATTAAATATTTAAGTTCTGTTGATATCGATGGTTACATCTTTAAACTGGCTGACTTTAAATTGCTGTTGGAACATTTCCAGATAACTCTGCATGTACGAAGAATGAAACTTTAACCTTTCCCATTTCCGGCTTCCTCAAACTATCAATAACAACCTCCAAATAAACAACAAGTTTACAACCAGTATGGATTCAAACTGAAACACCTGATGTATAATGCATTAGGACTTCAAATAAATTTCTTCTTCAATTTAATCAATCTGACAGGCAAGAACTACTTTAAGCTTTAACTTATCAATAATTCTCTTTAACCTATCTGGAATATAGGAAGATAAACACTCCGGAGTGACCCAATTCACTTCAAGAGGCTCCATTAAAGAATAGCATGTCAGGCTGCATGCAATCTATAGATACATCACTTACCGTGCAAGGATTCATTCCTTTACAGATTCTACCTCCACTTCATGGAATAAACACAGAAGGAGTAACAATGTCTAAAAGGGGGGAAATTCATTGACGGCATTTTAGAAACATGGAAGATGTAAAAGAATAATTCTAAAATTTCTATATTCGATCAATAAGGAAAATTACGAATTACAAAGAATTATCATATTCTACCATTGCTTAATTGAGATGTTAGCATTTACAACTAAACATCATTAAAAGCAAGGGATAATTGGTTTTCCGTAATCTTTCTTATAGGGAAGTTTTTTATTTTTTAAAATCAGTTAAAGATTATTGAAACAGCAAAAGTACATTGGAATGTGTTTTGTAAAATGAAGCACTGACATTCATGCTATGAAACTTTGCATTATTGAACATGTCATTATAGTTGTGTTGATGATGATGGCCGGTAAGACAATGAGCTCAGCTCTCTTTCAGATCAAGGAGCATGTAAACACTCCATTAATGAAGTACTAATTGGGAGAACAAGAATAGCATTTATTGAAGAAATAGGCTTTGGTCCTAAAAGATATTTTATGGTAAAACCATTATTTATCAACATTCCCAGAAGGGAGGAAAATCCTTAAAATTATTACAATTGCAGACAAGTAATTTGTGGCAATAAGGAAATATGAGTATACTGAATGATGGAACTAAAGCAAGAAGCAAAGTAACTTAGACAATAATCATTTACTTCTATGTTTTATGTCATCTTTTCTCCAAAACTTTTTTATTTTTAATCAACATCCATTATACCTTCAATAGATCGGTTTCAACACTTCCTAAATGAAAATAACCTTTTCGAACTTGAGAAATACAGTGACTCTCTTAGCAGTTAAATTCTTGTTTTTATCACAATAATTATCTGACCAGTTGAATAGTTAATTTTATCACAAGTATGATCTGAACAGTTGCCTACTTAATTTTATCAAAGCAATAATTGACAATTTTATCAAGGCAATAATTGACCAGCTAAATACTTAATTTCATCACATCAGAACAACTGAAAAATAGAGCCATTGGCTCTGTAGCTCATCAGGCATCATATCAAGTTTGCTTTATACAGGCCAGATGAGCTAAAAATGAAACTGATGTTACCTATTGCAAGAAAACCTATAAACAAATTACAAAACAAATGTAACAATTTCGGAATAAATTTCCTTACCCAAATGATTTATTATTATTCAACACTTTCTAGATCGCCAATATCAGACAGTGAAAGAAGTCCACACTAAAATATCCAAGGAGAAATAAAGACTGTCATCTAATGGAGAAAAATAGGTTTTTAAGATTGTGACCCCTGTGACCCTATTTGGGGTCATGGGTCACGAAACCTACAGTTTAAAATCCCAATTGGCCAAGGAGTCTACATGCAGTCTTTCAGCTCAATAGACCTTTAGGAGCTAAAGATGATGATGAAAATAAGTTTTTAAGGTTGTGACCCCTGTGACCCTATTTGGGGTCATGGGGTCACGAAAACTACAATTTAGAATCCCCATTGGCCAAGGAGTCTGCACATATAATTTCAGCTCTCTAGACCTTTTGGAACTTGAGAAGAAGATGAAAATAGTTTTTTAAGGTTGTGACCCCTGTGACCCTATTTGGGGTCACAGGGTCAACAAAGTTACAAATTAGAATCCCCATTGTCCAAGGAGTCTGCACACATCAATATTAACTATCTACTCCTTTTGGAACTGGAGAAGAAGATGAGAATTGGTTTTTAAGGTTGTGACCCCTGTGACCCTATTTGTGGTCATGGGGTCACGAAATCTACAATTAAGAATCCCCATTGGCCAAGGAGTCTGCACATATCATTTTCAACTCTCTAGTCCTTTTAGAACTGGAGAAGAAGATGAAAATAGGTTTTTAAGGTTGTGACCCCTGTGACCTTATTTGGGGTCATAGGGTCACGAAATCTACAATTTAGAATCCCCATTGGCCAAGGAGTCTGCACATATCATTTTTAACTCTCTAGTCCTTTTAGAACTGGAGAAGAAGATGAAAATAGGTTTTTAAGGTTGTGACCCCTGTGACCCTATTTGGGGTCACAGGGTCACCAAAGTTACAAATTAGAATCCCCATTGTCCAAGGAGTCTGCACATATCATTTTTAACTCTCTACTCCTTTTGGAACTGGAGAAGAAGATGAGAATTGGTTTTTAAGGTTGTGACCCCTGTTACCCTATTTGGGGTCATGGGGTCACGAAATCTACAATTAAGAATCCCCATAGGCCAAGGAGTCTGCACATATTATTTTTAACTCTCTAGACCTTTTGGAACTTGAGAAGAAGATGAAAATAGTTTTTTAAGGTTGTGACCCCTGTGACCCTATTTGGGGTCACAGGCTCACCAAAGTTACAAATTAGAATCCCCATTGTCCAAGGAGTCTGCACATATAATTTTTAACTCTCTACTCCTTTTGGAACTGGAGAAGAAGATGAAAATAGGTTTTTAAGGTTGTGACCCCTGTGACCCTATTTGGGGTCACAGGGTCACCAAAGTTACAAATTAGAATCCCCATTGTCCAAGGAGTCTGCACATATCATTTTTAACTCTCTAGTCCTTCTGGAACTGGAGAAGAAGATGAAAATAGGTTTTTAAAGTTGTGACCCCTGTGACCCTATTTGGGGTCACAGGGTCACCAAAGTTACAAATTAGAATCTCCACATGCTAAGGTACCTGTACAGACGACGGACGACGGACGACGGACGACGGACGGACGGACGCCGGACGACGGGCCATGCCATAAGCCCATCTGGACTTTCAGTCCTGATGAGCTAATAACGAAGTCCTCACAAGTCTATTTATAACCAAATCATTAGTATTCACACCTTATATTGATCACAGTTCAACAGAAATACCTGCACATTCAGACACCTGACATTTCTAACACAACATGTGCACGCAGGTTAGGGCACGTGCTAACCAGATGGAAGTTTTCACACTCGGACATGTCATGCAATATCCATCAATACTATAGTAGATTCCTACGAAGCATTCTGACCACTCTAGCTGAAGTAACACACATATAAACTTCTCTACATCCATTTAAGGTAGGCTCAGGCAGAACAAAGCAAAAAAGGAAATTAGGTGGGCCTTATTAAGAATGGCTGGAATGGAAATTCATTATTTAACAAGACCTTTGATCTCACGACCTTCAGACTGTAAGAATTGCTTTGCAGGGGGAAAAAGAATGCATAAGTTTGGTCTTTAAGAAAATGGAATAATGGTATATTCTTTGTTTGGCAACCTGAATGTTGTAAATGGTATAGAATTTAAAATGCTTATAGACAAAATCAATGGCAAGAAGATCATTTGTGTTATACACGAGTTCTGAGGTGAGGTGATGTAGGGTTTAACGCTGCTTTCAAGATTATTTCACTTATGCATGCTATGCATTGTGGTGAAACCTGCGAGCATCGACTGGAACTAGCGAACCATGGGTGGCATACAAGAGCTCTGGAAAAGTTTACAATTTATGAAAGTCACTGTAGCACATATTTTTAATTTGTTTCAATTTTTCTGACTTATAGTTTATGAAAATGTATCCCCTTTAGAGGAAAAAAATCACACCACTATATCTTAACATCTGAATTATTTTAAAGTTAACTTGTTTTAGTTCCTGTAAAATGTGTTGGAATGGTTTGGCATGAATTACCTCAAAGTGATTATAATAGCTTTACCTATAGGGACTATAGTTATATATTCTCTCACATAAATTTGCCATATAGAAGCTCAGGTGAAGAAAATCAAATTAATCAATCATCCAGGTACTAGCTTTACCTACAGAGCCTAGCATTACCATGACGAGATAAGCAAAATTTGGACTATTATTATACTTTCTCTCACATAATCTTGGCTTATATAAGCTCAGGTGAAGAAAATCGTTACTCATAATAAGACATAAAGCAATTATCCAGGTAAGGGTCTTCTCTACATGAACTGGAGGATTAACCTGACTAGATAAGCAAAGATTGGTCCAGACTATCATTGATTACAATTAGATGTGCAATCAATATCATATTCCTTAACCCCTTCACTTCCACAGGTCTTAAAACAGGCTTGATATTTTGTGTCTACTTTTTGTAGGCTGAAGGAGTTCAGTACTAACCTTCAACTGGTTCAACAAAAACAGTTTTACGGAAACTTTCATGGGCTGAATCACACATTTTATGATCAGATCACGTTAAAATTAATCAGAAAATATGACACTGAAGTTATAAGTTTGTCATTAAGACAAATAATTCATTGCATGACATGTGGCAAGAAAAGCAATTACTGTCAAACAGTTTCACTGAAATCCCTCTTATAACAAAGCAGAAAAACATGGAATTGACAAAACAAGTGTGAGAGAAGAATATTGGTACATTTATCACGTCTGAACAGTCATTAGATCTATTACCCTCGGTAATTCTAGGAAATAGGATACAGAGAAAATAAGTTTAGGCCTGATAGATATGTCTAGTATACAATGATGTTGTTATAGATACACAAAGAAGTAAGACAAAAAACAAAAGAAATTCAGATATATTTGCTTTATGTCTGGGCCAGACAATATGACACTGCAAATCATGGTGCATCAATGTCCCTGATAATGTGTTTCCAATCGTAAATAAATCTCTTGTATACATTACAAGAGCAAAAAAAGTAGAAAAGAACAATTAAGAGGATAAAGGAAAGAATTATACTTATCATGTCTGGTAGCATTTATCAGACAGATTTATCTTAGGTTGATAACTTGACAATGTCATTACCTTCAAACCAGACAAATTATGTATCCTCAAGTCACGGGAAACTAAACAGCCTCTAATGACAGTAAAAAGTCTACTTATATGACCTTACTTACAGCCATTAAGAACTTTGAAAAGTACCAGGTAATGACCATTCAAGTAAACAATATCAAGACAATTTTTATCTTGAGCAAGTATCCTAATATTACTGGTTGAAAATTTAAGAAAATAAGTGCACTGAATCTGAAATTACAACAGACCATTAACCAAATCTGAATGCTTTCCAGACACTTCAACTTGAATTTCTTCTAAGAAAGTGAGGGCCTCATTCATCAGAACATAAAATCAACAACATGAATCCACACAGTGAATTTATTACAAATAATGTTTGCTTCTTCGACTTTTCAAACTTTTTAGCTTTACTGGGCAGTGTTCATGCAAGTGATTTATACAGCTGAGTTGAGATATGATGGCAAATATCTTGATTTACAGCTTCCATACTAGTTAAAATGTCTTTTAATGTCTAATGTTATATGAAATATTGACAAATGTTTTTAATTTTGAGCTTGTTTTCAATAATTGATTGTAAATAATTGATACACATAATTTAACATCAATAATTCTACATGCTTAAATTTCAAATAAAGTAAATCTTTTTCAGGAAAAAATTGCAGTTATTTTTATGTTACCTATATGTTGTTATTATTATATCATTTTAAAGGAACAACACACAGAACATTCCTTACATTTGAATATTGATTTTTATCAAACAGTTTCATTAAGGCAAACGATGATTGAACAAATATTGATAGAGTCCTTATATCTGACATGTTAATAGGAACAAAAATTCACTGCCCAAGTGTAAACACAGCACTGTAGAAAGCAATTAATGTCACCTCTGTTATTGACATTTTAAAATTGATGTCACAACTATTGCAAACCATTCTTTAGTTCAAACCCATATAGTCATGCTTCTCTTTTCTCATAATTGATAGCATAAAGACTAACATTGCTTTTGACTTGAGAACAAGGATTCTTTGTCAGGCCATAGATCAAATACTGCAGCATAGACTATAAGCAAACCAAATACTGTAATGAAAGTCACACAGAACACAAAGTGATGGCTGAGGAGCAAGGATATGGCAATATCTTATAGAATGCAATAAAAAAATCAGACCTGGAACATGTGACATCAGTTATCGGCATTGACCTAAGACCATGAGCATCAGACCAGGGTCCTTTCACAAAGCTCTAATGTGATCGTAAGTCACTAAGGTAGCCTAAATCTAATGTTAAAGAATTGGAGTTAAGGTTAACCTTAGTTAAGGTTGTGACAAGAGGACCTCAGGACTTTGAATTCAGACCATACAACATCAACTTCAGACAATACATCTTTAAATTCAGATTGTGAACAATTAGGAATGAGAAAACTTAACATAAAACAACACTGTGTGAAATCATGATATGACTCAGAAAATGTGACAAAAATCAGTATCGAGGAAAAAATACTGCCCAACATATTGAATATTTCAAACTCATGCTGATTGGACTCAACTGTGAACTGTATTGATAGTCAAGAATCTTGAATCTTGCAAACACTTTGTATGTTTTAGACAACAACGCTAGTGTCTGATATTGATTAATATGATCCTGCTGACCTACTGGGTTGCTGTTCTGGGTCTGAAAAACATAGAACTCCAGATATTGACCCCTATAAACAACTCGTAATCGACGTATTGAAACCAGAACTCTGGGATGGTTGGTGAGTTTATCAAGCTGGGAGGAGTGTTTGTGAGTCAACAATCTGTAGGTTATTGGCATCTGATCAACTTGTTCCCTGCTTGCAAACAACCTCTAATGACCATCAAGATGGCCGACAATGGCTGACATCGATGGTCAACTGACCCATTGTGTTTGTAAATGAAAAATAGAGCCATTGGCTCTGTAGCTCATCAGGCTTCATCATCAATTATGCTGTAGGGTGTGGCCATTGTGATTCCCCCTTTGTAGAGGCCACAGGGGCACCAATAATAAAATTAAGTATATAGGCTACAAGTTTCAGTTTTCTAGGCCTTATACCTCAGGAGAAGAAGATGGAAATAGATTTCAGTGTTGTTCCTAGAGGTCACAGGGCCACCAAAGCTACAATTCATAATCCTCACTAGCCAAGGAGTCTGTACACAAAGTTTCAGCTTTCTAGGCCTTATGGTTCTGGAGAAGACGATGAAAATAGGTTTTTAGGGCATGGCCCCTGTGGCCCTTATTAGGGGTCACAGGGCCATCAAAGCTACAATGTATAATCTTCACAAGTCAAGGAGTCTGCAAACAAAGTTTCAGCTTTCTAGGCCTCATGGTTCTGGAGAAGAAGGTGAAAATAGGCTTTTAAGGCATGGCATCTGTGGCCCTTATTAGGGGTCACAGGGCCACTAAAGTTACAATTTATAATCCTCACTAGCCAAGGAGTCTGTACACAAAGTTTCAGCTTTCTAGGCCTTATGGTTCTGGAGAAGAAGATGAAAATAGCTTTTTAGGGCGTGGCCTCTGTGGCCCTTATTAGGGGTCACAGGGCCACCAAAGCTACAATTTATAATCCTCACTAGCCAAGGAGTCTGTACACAAAGTTTCAGCTTTCTAGGCCTTATGGTTCTGGAGAAGACGATGAAAATAGGTTTTTAGGGCATGGCCCCTGTGGCCCTTATTAGGGGTCACAGGGCCACCAAAGCTACAATGTATAATCTTCACAAGTCAAGGAGTCTGCAAACAAAGTTTCAGCTTTCTAGGCCTCATGATTCTGGAGAAGAAGGTGAAAATAGGCTTTTAAGGCATGGCATCTGTGGCCCTTATTAGGGGTCACAGGGCCACTAAAGTTACAATTTATAATCCTCACTAGCCAAGGAGTCTGTACACAAAGTTTCAGCTTTCTAGGCCTTATGGTTCTGAAGAAGAAGATGAAAATAGGTTTTTAGGGCGTGGCCTCTGTGGCCCTTATTAGGGGTCACAGGGCTACCAAAGCTACAATTTATAATCCTCACTAGCCAAGGAGTCTGTACACAAAGTTTCAGCTTTCTAGGCCTTATGGTTCTGGAGAAGAAGATGAAAATAGGTTTTTAGGGCGTGGCCCCTGTGGCCCTTATTTGGGGTCACAGGGCTACCAAAGCTACAATTTATAATCCTCACTAGCCAAGGAGTCTGTACACAAAGTTTCAGCTTTCTAGGCCTTATGGTTCTGGAGAAGAAGATGAAAATAGGTTTTTAGGGTGTGGCCCCTGTGGCCCTTATTAGGGGTCACAGGGCCACCAAAGCTACAATTTATAATCCTCACTAGCCAAGGAGTCTGTACACAAAGTTTCAGCTTTCTAGGCCTAATTGTTCTGGAGAAGAAGGTGAAAATAGGCTTTTAGGGTGTGGCCCCTGTGGCCCTTATTAGGCGTCACAGGGCCACCAAAGCTACAATTTATAATCCTCACTAGCCAAGGAGTCTGTACACAAAGTTTCAGCTTTCTAGGCCTCATGGTTCTGGAGAAGACGATGAAAATAGGTTTTTAGGGCATGGCCCCTGTGGCCCTTATTAGGGGTCACAGGGCCACCAAAGCTACAATGTATAATCTTCACAAGTCAAGGAGTCTGCAAACAAAGTTTCAGCTTTCTAGGCCTCATGGTTCTGGAGAAGAAGGTGAAAATAGGCTTTTAAGGCATGGCATCTGTGGCCCTTATTAGGGGTCACAGGGCCACTAAAGTTACAATTTATAATCCTCACTAGCCAAGGAGTCTGTACACAAAGTTTCAGCTTTCTAGGCCTTATGGTTCTGGAGAAGAAGATGAAAATAGGTTTTTAGGGCGTGGCCTCTGTGGCCCTTATTAGGGGTCACAGGGCTACCAAAGCTACAATTTATAATCCTCACTAGCCAAGGAGTCTGTACACAAAGTTTCAGCTTTCTAGGCCTTATGGTTCTGGAGAAGAAGATGAAAATAGGTTTTTAGGGCGTGGCCCCTGTGGCCCTTATTTGTGGTCACAGGGCTACCAAAGCTACAATTTATAATCCTCACTAGCCAAGGAGTCTGTACACAAAGTTTCAGCTTTCTAGGCCTTATGGTTCTGGAGAAGAAGATGAAAATAGGTTTTTAGGGTGTGGCCCCTGTGGCCCTTATTAGGGGTCACAGGGCCACCAAAGCTACAATTTATAATCCTCACTAGCCAAGGAGTCTGTACACAAAGTTTCAGCTTTCTAGGCCTAATTGTTCTGGAGAAGAAGGTGAAAATAGGCTTTTAGGGTGTGGCCCCTGTGGCCCTTATTAGGCGTCACAGGGCCACCAAAGCTACAATTTATAATCCTCACTAGCCAAGGAGTCTGTACACAAAGTTTCAGCTTTCTAGGCCTAATTGTTCTGGAGAAGAAGATGAAAATAGGTTTTTAGGGTGTGGCCCCTGTGGCCCTTATTAGGGGTCACAGGGCCACCAAAGCTACAATTTATAATCCTCACTAGCCAAGAAGTCTGTACACAAAGTTTCAGCTTTCTAGGCCTAATTGTTCTGGAGAAGAAGATGAAAATAGGTTTTAAGGGTGTGGCCCCTGTGGCCCTTATTAGGGGTCACAGGGCCACCAAAGCTACAATTTATAATCCTCACTAGCCAAGGAGTCTGTACACAAAGTTTCAGCTTTCTAGGCCTAATTGTTCTGGAGAAGAAGATGAAAATAGGTTTTTAGGGTGTGGCCCCTGTGGCCCTTATTAGGGGTCACAGGGCCACCAAAGCTACAATTTATAATCCTCACTAGCCAAGGAGTCTGTACACAAAGTTTCAGCTTTCTAGGCCTTTTGGTTCTGGAGAAGAAGTCGAAATTCCACAAAGTTTACGGACGGATGGACGGACGGATGGACGGATGGACGGATGGACGGACGGACGGACGGACGCCGGACACCATGCCATGCCATAAGCCCATCGGGCCTTACAGGCCAGATGAGCTAAAAATGTCACTGGAACGTCTCAGATCAATGGATCGTTGATTGATGGCGGGGGAACGGTATCGCAAACAGGATGTCCATCACTTAAGTCACATCCCCTGTGTACATTACTATTGTTGTGATGAACTGAATTTGTAAATTGCTTCTACTAAGCATAACCATCAATATCAGATGTCACCTTATCACAAGTATCTACTTTTTACGGCACATTAGTGAATCAGAAATAAGCTAAGTACATGTTTAGATAAAGATGAATATGGGATGTTATCTTGCAAAATATCTAATCATATTTAAGCCTATATCGTTTTCCTTTTTCATGTTATTGAATATTGGAAATGGCCAATATTTGCAAATGGCTTCTTGTCCCAGTGACATACTTTCATTTTCATGTGTCCTTGATGTTATCTTCATCATAAAAACAAAACCTTTTAGCAACTGCTTCTACTCCTAGAGAATTCAACTTTTTCATTTTGAAGAAGCAAAAACGATCTCAGCAAAATTAGAAATTATTTCCTCCTTTCAGCAAACTGTGAAAAAGGTCCAATCTTTCATCAGAATTATTATCTTCAACCATATTGGCTTTAATCCTTTCACCCTTTAAGCCAGATATCAGGCTAAAAATTTATCTTTGGGTTTAAGGTTTGAAACCATAACAAATTTCTAACTAGCTTACCTAAAAATATGGATAGCATTTTAATCTTGAAACTCATTTCAATCACACAATATCAAAAGGAAAAATGCAGAATATGCATGGCAAAAGTGGATGAGTTTCCTATATCCAACATAATTGACTGGGTTTTCAACACAACATAAAAGATCATTAAACAATCTGACCCAACTTGCATGCAGGTTATAAATGCTAGTAGTTATCACAAGATCATTACTAGTCATGGCAAGTCATCAAAACTCAATAATACTTTTTATTGCATTCTCATTGGAGTCTAAAGACAACACACTGTACAGCTTTCTCCTCTTTATACATTTATATGAAGTAGAGTTTGATTCTGGTATTCAATCATGTTATGAAATCAATATCTAAGCCACAAATTTAGATCTCGACTTCTGTTATTTCCGGGAGGAAGGTGGAAAGATCATTAGAACCTGGAACGACTTGGCGGCAATTCCTTCAACTTGCATGTTTCAAAAGGTTTAAAGGTTCAATAGGGCGCCTTCATCAGAGTGGATTCAAGTTTGAGCCAGAGAATAGAAGATGAAAAAATTTCATCATAAAAACTTCCAAAGCAGCAAACAACTGAATAATATCAGAGGGAATGAATTCAAGCTCACTAAGAAATGAAATTTTGATTCCTCTCATGATCCAGGCTCCTACTGGTTTCAATATATACAATCAAGCATATATTGAAACTGGCAGCAATTTATACAAGAATGTCAACCAATACTTCATTACATCGAATTCAAGAACAAAAGCTACTCAAGAATAGAGGATAGAATAATCTTTAATAAAAGTACCGAGGGTACAGAAGCTCACCTTAAAATGAATAATGTGGTAAAATGGTTTGTGTAACCATCTTTTATATGATAATTAATTATGGCTGCCATCATGATTTTTTTATCTTTTAAAATGCTATTCTTCTGTTGGAAACCACTAGAGCTTGAACAAACATTAATACAAGAATGATATAATCATGATTTGTTAACAAGCAGTAGGTTTTTGTATAACTTTGTTGTATATCTATGGCTGAATTGGTGACTATCTTGGACTTTTTAATCTTCAAAATGCTACTTTTATGTGGGCATCTGTATTAATTTCATTATGATATCTTGATTGGTTTAGGAGTATTCATTTAGTCACACTCTCAACTTCCAAAGAACTAAAAAGATGATGCACATAAACATTTGGAATATATCCCTCTGACACAAATCACAAATTCAGCTAGTGATATGTCTCATGTAATTCTAACTGAAGATTTCTGAATATCTTAAATCTTGACATATGTTAGTGCAATCTGATTGGTCAGAATAGGCTAGCAACTTGGGGGTTTATGCTAATTACTAGATATGATGACCTATGATGACCTCTTGCACCTGCATGTAGCTTATGTAACTTATCCTCTTATGTAAGTTACTGTTATTCCATATAGTGAGTGTTCTCCCCTCATTTCAATATGCAATACAGATACTCTTTAGAGGAGAGTTGTAGGAGAGGGGCTGGAAGGATAGGAGGGGAAAGGGGGGGGGGGGGGGGGGGGGGGGAGGGTGGTTGGGGAGGATAGAAGAGAGGTTTGCAATGGAAGGACAGGAGAAAAAAAGGGAGGTGGGAAAGGGGGGATAGAAGGGGTGGGGGTAGAAGAGAGGTTTGCAGAATGATATCTTAATTGATTTAATAGGAGTAGTACTTGGCCTGAAATCTAATTGAAAAATAATGACTTCTATGATGACATGTTGTTCCCAGAACCCCTTCAGCATGATACAATTATCATTTAGTTTTACAGGTATTTATCAAACACATGGTATTGGAACTGGAACCTGATACAAAATACCTCTATTATTAACTTATCATGTAGATTACAGTACATAAAAGCAGATTCTTGACTTGTTAATATTAACTCATCGTGCAGATTGTTGTACACAAAAGCTGATTCTTGACTTGTTTAAATTGTTATTTGTAAAAAGTATTACTTTTAATAGAATACAAGTATACTTTTCATAAAGACAATTTATATACTTTCCATAAAGTCCATTATGTTCTATTTATCAATTAGGTCATGATTACTATGCAATATACAAGCAGGCAGGGCTGCTAGCCCCAGATCCTTAAGGAGAGTGTAGCAATTTGTATATTTGGCTTTGTGTACGTATATTTGGAGAAGCATCCTAGTGTGCTGAGCATGTAAACCTGAACTCTGGCTAAGCCCTTATGTGTGGTATTAAAAGACTTGACATGAGAGAACATGAATTGTTGTGAAAAATATATATAATTTCACAAAATATAGTTAGCTTATGTCCTAAATTGATTTTGTGGAACTGGAACCTGATGCAAAATAACTCTTTCCACATCAACTTATCATGTAGATTGCTAAACACAAAGCTTATTGTTGACAAGTTTTGTGTAAGTTGTTATTCTTAAAAAGAACATATCACTGTCATGAGAATACAAGTCTAATTTCCATAACTCTTATTGCATACACATGGCCATATAGCATAATGCTCTACCATATCAGGTCAGGTTGATTATGCAACAGACTAGCAGCTGAGACTGTGATGCTAGCAGCCTGTATTGGGATGTGTATTAGAAAAGCATAGGAATATCTGAACTCTGGTTGACCCCTTTTGTGTGGTATTTAAAGGAATATAAGGGAGATACCATTGTTTAAAATTCAACATGATGTTTAATGTCATTGGGTTTTTGCAGCTAGTTTATGCAGCCATAAATATTTTAAACAAATTAATTAATTATGTTTATCTTTCATCTTAATGTTTTAGAAACACTTAAAAATATAGAACAACTTGCATGACAATCTTAAATATTTCATATTCAAGATAATATTATGATTAGTAAGTTCAAATTAGTGAATTTATATAGTGCGAGTGATCACTTGATGAAAGCTTAAAATTTAGTAATAATGATGTGTCATCTGCAGCTGAAAAGTCAATATGGCTGCTATCGCGGCCATCTTGGATTCTCAAAACTGAAACGGCTACCTTTGTTGAATTAATCACTATAGGTATAACATACTACAATATGAAAATGATATCTTGATTGGTTTAGGAGAAGTAGTCAATTTCATGAAATCTAATTGAAAATTCAATATGGCTGCCATGGCGGCCATCTTGGATTCTCAAAACTGAAACGTCAACCTTTCTGTGAGGAATCACCATAGGTATAACATACTACAATTTCAGAATGATATCTAGATTGGTTTAGAAAGAGTAGTCTTTTCATGAAATCTAATTGAAAATTTAATATGGCTGCCATGGCGGCCATCTTGGATTCTCAAAACTGAAACGTCTACCTTTCTGTGAGGAATCACCATGGGTATAACATACTACAATTTCAGAATGATATCTGCATTCGTTTAGGAGAAGTAGTCTTTTTCGTAAAATCTAATTGAAAATTCAATATGGCTGCCATGGCGGCCATCTTATATTCTCAAAACTGAAACGTCTACCTTTCTGTGAGGAATCACCATGGGTATAACATACTACAATTTCAGAATGATATCTGGATTCGTTTAGGAGGAGTAGTCTTTTTCCTGAAATCTAATTGAAAATTCAATATGGCTGCCATGGCGGCCATCTTGGATTCTCAAAACTGAAACGTCTACCTTTCTGTGAGGAATCACCATGGGTATAACATACTACAATTTCAGAATGATATCTGCATTCGTTTAGGAGGAGTAGTCTTTTTCCTGAAATCTAATTGAAAATTCAATATGGCTGCCATGGCGGCCATCTTGGATTCTCAAAACTGAAACGTCTACCTTTCTGTGAGGAATCACCATGGGTATAACATACTACAATTTCAGAATGATATCTGCATTCGTTTAGGAGGAGTAGTCTTTTTCGTGAAATCTAATTGAAAATTCAATATGGCTGCCATGGCGGCCATCTTGGATTCTCAAAACTGAAACGTCTACCTTTCTGTGAGGAATCACCATGGGTATAACATACTACAATTTCAGAATGATATCTGGATTTGTTTAGGAGGAGTAGTCTTTTTCGTGAAATTTAATTGAAAATTCAATATGGCTGCCATGGCGGCCATCTTGGATTCTCAAAACTGAAACGTCTACCTTTCTGTGAGGAATCACCATGGGTATAACATACTACAATTTCAGAATGTTATCTGCTTCCTTTAGGAGGAGTAGTCTTTTTCGTGAAATCTAATTGAAAATTCAATATGGCTGCCATGGCGGCCATCTTGGATTCTCAAAACTGAAACGTCTACCTTTCTGTGAGGAATCACCATTGGTATAACATACTACAATTTCAGAATGATATCTGGATTCGTTTAGGAGGAGTAGTCTTTTTCCTGAAAGTTTACGGACGGACGGACGGACGGACAGACAGACGGACGACGGACGAAGCGCCATGACATAAGCTCACATTTACTTTGTAAAGGTGAGCTAAAAATTGCTAAGGCAGCAAATGAATAAAAACTTGCTAGAATTATTTCAAGTAACGTCACTAAGAAATCACATTTTGATTACTTCCATGGTCATTGCTACCAGTGTATGGAATAATTTTTCAAGATCACTAGCAAAACGGGCTAGAAATTTTTCAAAGTTACTACCCGGTTGACAAAAGAAAAATTACTAGCCCAATTAAGTAAAGATAAAAAATGTTTTCTGACATTCATTATTTTCAAATCAAACACATATCTGCTCAAGAAGTCTTGGCATGTCATGGGGGTAATCAGAAACTGACACAAAATAGTAACTGAAATAATTACAAAATTGAATGAAAAGAAGTCAAAATATTTTTGCTAACCAATCAACACTAGCCAACCGGGCTATCATTACTTTTTTTCTACTAGCCCAGGCAAATTTCAACTAACATCAGGCTACCGGGCTCATTTTAGTGGTTATTTCGGACACTGATTGCTACCATCAATATATACAATCAATCATATACCAGGGCTGGCTCATTCATCTTGTTAAGAATTGACTTCGAAATTTATAAAGTTTATGGAGGTATAAACTTAAAAACCGCTGTGCAAACTGTGTAAATCCGCGTAGCGGATTTATGCCAAGTTTGCACTGGGGTTTTTAAGTTTATACCTCCATAAACTTTATAAATTTCGAAGTCAATTCTTATAAATAAATCTGCGTAAACTTATTGTTTTGAAGACATATTGTTTCTCCAAATACACAATTTAACAACAAAAAGAGATGCACTATTTTCGCGAAAAACGGTCCGCCAAGGGGGCGTGGCTAGATATGACGTCATATGTATTATGACGTCACGAAATTAAGTTTACACGGGTATGAACAGAATCGCTCTGACGGCCTTCAGCGAATCAGATCCCTGCAAAGCAAATGCTATTTATTTATTTGTAAATAACACCAGCGAGGGATAAAGAAAGAAATCAAAGTGGCATGAGCTTTTTCTGCCAAGCTAAAAATGGAAATGGGTTGTCTATTTTTGTCCGAATGCATGACTAATGTCCAAGGTGGCAGAGGTTGTACATTTGTATTCACAATGTGACAGCTCATGATACAGACTCGCAAATCTGATGCATCTGTGATGAGATGAGAATTCTTAAATTGGTATATTGGAGCATAAGATTCTGTGGTATTAACCCTGCATCAAGTATGGTTAATAACCTGTCAGATAGGCTTGATTAGGTATAATTGAAACCCTTCTCCTCATCACTGATTCAGCCATTGTACTAATGACAACTCAAAATCATCAATAATTCTGAAACTCATTTGGACATTGCAATAAAGCTACCACACAAATCTTCTCAGAACATACCCAATTCATTTTCCATGACATAATAAAGTTATTGCTTTTTTCTAAATATCAAGACAGAGTGAACATTAGTGTGAAGATTATCATATTATCAAGCATTCACATATTTTCATGACATATTCAATAATTAATTGAATAAAAGTTGTTCCATGTATTTCTGATGGATATTCTATGGAAATCATCATGCCATTAGACTCTATCATTACCACCTTTCGACAAAACAAGTCATCATAATCACTCAAATTGAAAATATCTAAATGAAAATATCTAACTGTTGGCAGAAATTCAATACCACATTCAGAAAGGGATGGCATGATATGAATTATTGGCAGATATTCAATACAAAGTTCCCACTAAGGAAATACGTTCACTTTAATGGTTGCTATTGAAGACTACGGCTGTCTGATTGGCATGTTTGTCCAACAAGCGCAGACGATTCCAAACTTTCTGAGGAAACACGTCTGTCAAATATGAAAGGGGAATTGAACATGGTTTTGTTTGATTGGTGCCCAACTTCTCTTGATTTGGCTGATGATGCCAATATTCACACATAAAGAAAACTGAATCAATAAAATCAATTACAGTAAAGATACTGTATAATATACAATGAGACTAACCTTTTCCTTTTTCACTTCAGAAAATCATAAAGACAGATATTTTCTTCAAATTTTTTGTCTGCATAAACTTTAATGTATGGGATATTGTTTTGTTTTTCATTTTAAGGAATTTAAGGTAATTAAGAAGTGTGTGATCAAATTACATGACAATGTGGCATGTTTAATGTCATAAATGAAGAAATTCATCAAAGAGGATTACTTAAGCAATGTTAAGAATAGTAGTGAAAGTTGAAGCCATATTTGATGTTTCTTTTAGACGTACGGTATCTCTTCCCCCTACACCATAACAGCCAATTAACTGACTGTAGTTTCTCATTTGCATCCAGTCCTCTGTTGAACTAATACCAATCATGAACACATTAGACCAATTCTTTTGTCTATTTGGAACCTATCCAAGAAATCACACAACCTTAGATGAGTTTCTAATACCAGACTTGGTGCAAAGGTATTACAAGTCTGTGTTTGTAAGGAATAATACAGCTTGCAAACTTGAAGTGACATGTTGGGATAAATTGGTTCCAATATCGGACTAAACAGATTAGAAGATTGTTTGAGTCAGACCCGATATCCCTTGTGAGTTGAGTATTGGGAATTCATTGGCCATGGCATTGGCAGCCAATCTTGTGAAAAAACGTCTCCTACAAACTCCACTTCTAGTCACTTTCAAAGGTAATTAATGAAAAAGATATTGAAACTGACATTCTGTCAGGAAATAAATGACATTTTAAATATGGTTGTGCAAAACAATATTTGAAATGGTTCTGCAAATGAAAAATACCAATCCTTCAATCTCTTCAAATGCCACTTGGGAATAAAGCATCTATTGAAGTTTTCAAATTCCATTACGTAAAGTGGTTGAAAGTTTTCAAAGTATCAAATGAATGTCAGGAACTCCTTCAAGGCTATGAAAACATTTCAATAGTAAAAGTGTTAGAATTACACTCAAGTTATCTTGAAATCTGGAGAAGTAACAGAACATCCTCTCAAAAGATTAAGGTAAAAATGTCAATATTTTCAAAATTTCAAAACTTATTAAATTGCTTCTATCAATAACAAATTCTTCTTTCTTTTACATCTAAACAGTGAAGACAAATGTCAGATATTAAATGTTGAAATGGTACCAAATTTATCACTTTATGTTTGTTGTTGATATTTCTACATTTGTACAGTTGTTGATGTTTCTACTGACATCAAAAAGACACATGTACATATAACAATGATTAATTGTAAAAACTCACCATTGGTTTTTTAGAATACTTGTTGTTTCGACAAAAGAATTTAATTTTCAAAAGTTGCAACATCTTAAGGTCTCCTAAATTGTTAAGATTTTGATCATTTGCAAGAATAAACCAAATGTTTGATAATATGATATAGAAAGTTGAAATTGCTATAAAACACATTTATCTAAGAAAAAGTACATCAGGGGGGGAAAAAACATTTCCCCATTTTTACTTTCAAATAATTTACAAGAAGCTGTAATTTCATTTGCACGGGTAACTATCATTTACATTTCTGTACTGGAAATACACAAATTATGTTCCATCAAATTCAGCATTGAAAACATTTCCAAAAGACATACATCGATGGAGTGAGTCACGAAATCGCACAACGATCTTCGCCGCAACTTGTAACACCAAGAAGCAGCTCCAATGCCTGAGGAGTGAAACAGTAAGCTAGAGAGCCTTTCTTAATTTTCACCCTCCTCAATTTGCCTCTTGACAAGATTCGATGTCTGTCAAATGGGTAATTACTTGCCTGCTCAAGCATTCAAGAATTTCAATGGTCAAAATGGTAAATAATTGAGCAAACATTGATTTGATAATAAGTTTTCAGAAGTAGAGCGTGCATTATCAGTCAAATGAGCTGTTGCAGTGAAGGAAGATATAATTTCTTCTCTTCTAGGGTTATATTTTTCTATTCATTTTATTTATGTAAAGACCTTTCATGGGAACCTTTTACAAATTCTACAGTATGTGCAAAGACAAGTGCGAGATTCTTCTATTCACATATTTAACTTCGTAGAGTGTCCACTTCAGACCTTCAAGGCTCCATTCCCAGGCACATCATGTTATAAAGATGTTAAAATGGGAGATGTTGCTTCCTTGCTTAGCGCTCAACATTATAAGGAATAGGATAGGATTGCTTGAACTGGTGCAGCTACAGGTTACAAGGACATGAAGACTTTAATTATATCTTCACCTTTATTAACAAGTTGTGAATCAACTCATCACCTAGGTTGGTTATTGAAAATGGTTTTGTATTGTTTAATGAAAGAGTTAAAGAGTAATGTTTATGCCAAAAGTGAATTCAAAGTTTGAAATTGATAAGACTTCTCTTGTAAGCAAGTGATCATGTTTATATGTTCATGATTATTTCAAGTATTGGTTGTATATCCCAATAAAAATAAAATACAAAGTTTTAGGTCTTTGTCTGTCAGAAATTCTGCAAGCTGAAAGCCCTAATTTTGAGACTTACACACAGGTCGTAGCTTCATACATTGATTTTGTTAAAAGATTCCTTTTATCCTAATATTACATTGCTATGTTGAATGATCACATAAATCTTAACTTGCTATAAGACTTTCATATCTTATGCATCTTTTTGCAGTACCTTTTCAACTGATTCGAATTTAATTGTGAAAAATGTTTCCATTTGACTAAATCAAAATGATTAAATTGACATTCTGATAACATATAGCCCACAAAGACTTGAATATCAGAGACAAAACATGAAGCAGATAAGCAACATTAATACATTTGAACAAAATATTGAAAGCAATTGTAAAAACAGAACAAATGTTTCATTTGGAATAGTTGGAAAAATTGTTTGAAATGGCTATCAGGAAACAGATATTGCACACTGAAATAAGCATTGGCAACAAAAAATAACTCATTTCCCAAAAGATGATAAGCAACATCAATAACATCATTCAGTTAACTTTATAAATGAGGGTCCTCAAAGAAAGCATCAAATCTCAAAATCATTAAAGAAATATATCATATTTCCAAAATCGGATAGCTGACATCAATCAAATCAAACAGCTATCTTCCAAAACGTTTCCAAGACCATCTGTCCAAATCGCTTAATCATTGGATAAAAAAAAACAATTCCAAAAGCAGATAACCAACATCAACAAAATCACAGAGCTATCTTCATCAACAATGTCCTTCAAGAACAAAGCATCAATGATATGACAATACCCAAACAAGTAAACTGTGATCAAAGGGCCAATATTGCCAACTTCAGAGCCAGAGTCAAGCAATCACGAAAGGAACATCAAGTGGTCGTTTGCAAGTCAAACGGGGACAGATAGTGTCAGTAAAGTTGGAACTCTTTGATCTGCGCTTTCATTATCAGCTCCAGAAGAGTACATCACTTGGAAGCATGAACACGGCGGCTTCCTTAATGAAAAACATCTCTATCAGGAAGCATGAACACGGCTGCTTCTTAATGAAGAACATCTCTATCAGGAAGCATGAACACAGCTGCTTCCTTAATGAAGAACATCTCTATCAGGAAGCATGAACACGGCGGCTTCCTTAATGTAGAACATCTCTATCAGGAAGCATGAACACGGCGGCTTCCTTAATGTAGAACATCTCTATCAGGAAGCATGAACACGGCGGCTTCCTTAATGTAGAACATCTCTATCAGGAAGCATGAACACAGCGGCTTCCTTAATGAAGAACATCTCTATCAGGAAGCATGAACACGGCGGCTTCCTTAATGAAGAACATCTCTACTTGGAAGCAAGCAGCACTTCCTTGATATTGAACCACAAGTTTCAACTTCTTTGTTTTTGTCACTTCAGACACATTGAAATAATATGCTGGAAGAATGAACAAAGTCCAATGAAAAAATAAAAGGTATTAAAAGTACAAAATTTAATCAAAGGCACCATCTCAAAATGGCATACATTTGATCAAAAGATAGTTTTAGATACACAATATTCAGGGAAATGTTATTTCAACCATGAGATCAACTTCTTCATTCCCTAAAAAAAAAACATTTCAAAATAAAGTATAAAGTAAATGTGATCAAAATCAGATAATTTGTCAGAAAAAAAAATCATCAAAGACAGCAGTTGTCAGCCAAGTAGCATAAAAATACATTCTTGCCAGCATACAAATGCCCAAGGGAAATATACTAGCGTCCTGCCAGCTGATGCTACTGTGTTAACTAGAAGATAAGGAGGCTAATACCCATACATTTCTCCGGTGCTGTCCATGACGTAGTGTAGGAATGACACGAGACATCGGGCATGTCAGCCTGTAGTCAATGATGGAGGAACGAGGAGTTGCTCTGCTTATAGATCTGTCCATGAATATTGTCAGTTGGAGTACATCGTACATACATCTCCCTGAGTACTGGCTAGCTCGAGTTCTTTAGTGATCTTGACAAATCGGCAATAGATTGACTTTCGATGTCAGGATATTCCAAATTATGATAAGTGAAGATCAATTCCCTTGCATGAAATGATAATCACAATGCTTATATAGACGAGGGATGTCACAGGATGATCTATAGAGAGGATGAAAAGGCTAATCGTCTATGAATATTGTCAGTAGATGAACATAAGACATAGATCTCCCTGAACTTTAGTGTAGTCAAGTATCTTCTGATCCTGATATCCTGAATATTGAATTTACCATAAGTGACAAAATATTCATAAATTTAGATTTAATCCACTTATAGATTACATTAATGTTAAGATGAATTTGTTTATGTTCATTAATGAAAAAATAGTTGAAATAAAAATAATCCTTGTCATCAGATCACTTTTGACTGGTGAAAAAAGACCAGAAACATCTTTTTATTTTTAGGGGCCTTAAAGATCTTTCTCTCAAATGTCAGTTGAAGAATGTGGAACTCTTGAGATATCTGATTGAGCACAAAGTCCACAGATCTCTCAGAACATTGATGGCTACAGAAAAAAGATGGCTCTGTCTCACCGTCAAATGCTGTTTGATCAGGAAGATTTCTTTTGATTTGACTATCATGGTCAATATATTTTCAATAGATCCATGAAACCTTAATGGTTGGAAGGATCATCCCTTATCATTAACCAATGTAGCAATAATTCTATCCACTGGTTTACTTAATCTTCCTCTTTTCTGTTGGACTTGATTTTAATTTCTTAACAGAAAAACCTCTGAGTAAAAGAGAGTGCTAGTTATGGAAATAGTGATACTTACATAAAATACTTTGTCTCTTCACTTATTTTGCAGGTGATATTGTAAATGAAAACATTTAACATGTATTTTGATGAATTTTCTCAAAATATGTAAAAGAGTGTACAGAAACTGATCACAGATGTACATTATTATATCAAGTTAATATTACTTTCTTTTCACTCTCCAATACAAATCTTTTCAGAATGTCAAGTCTTCTCTTTATGGTTTGCACAAAAGGTCAAAATACAAAAAAACACCATTTTCATAACCAATTTCTTCTTTTTCCTGTTAAATGACATTTTATTCCTGATTGCCCTTTAGATTAGTTTGAAAGACAAACCCGACTGTGTTGTAAGAAGATACAATGCATTAGCAAGAAACAACTTCTTCTCCCTTTAAAAAGTTTAAAAAAAGTAAAAATACACATAAATTCCCTGATGATCGTCAAGGTAACAGACAACTAGACTTCTCATCAAACTTTAAATCTAATATTTTGTTGCCATGGTGAAGAAGACATTTAAGTAATAAAGAACTTGTAATTCAACTCTTAAAAACCCATTTCAACTTCTATTTAGGGACGTTCAAATCAACATTTCAAATACATGTATGTCAACAAAAGAACTTTTGTACAGGTGTCTTTTGTCAATCGCACAATAACTGCACAGTAAAAATGATGAAAATTCAAACACACAATGATGTAACTCAAGATAACTAGCAACATAAAACCACATAAAATAAAAACAAGCAGAGTTGTTATATATGTTATGTATTTCACCAGGAGACGACGAGGAATAAAATGTAAAAACAAAGAAATTGTTATATTTGGGATCATACTTTCTGCGATTGTACAAATTCTTGAAATTTTTCAGGTCAACTCTCTGCAGTATTCAAACCCACAAACTCATTTACTGCAACACTGCAAGCACTGACCATACCAACAGCAAACCAACTAGCCAATCTTCCCTACTAGGCCAGGACCATTAGAAATGAGGTGGAAAAAATTAGTAGAAAGCTGATTTTTTTTTCTGGAAAACTTAGAAATATCATTCTTAAAAACGCCAGCGGCCATATTGGAAATGGCGGCCATTTGAAAAAGCCACCACCTAGAATTCGCAGAACTTTGTGCTATTGATGTAAGGATGATATTTTGAAGGTCTCCAGAAAAAAATCAGCTTTCTACTATTTTTTTCCGGGTAGTCCATATCTTTTAACTAATGGTCCTGGCCTATACAGGAACATAACAAGGCTCCATTTGCAATAACAACAATAAGAGATTGAGTATGAAAGTTCCATGATTTTATGTCTTGAGAAGTTGGCAATATATGAAGACTGAGATAGGCCAAGTTGCAGTTGAGTTTACATTAGATTCTACGGATGTCATGATACACCACTATGCACGGGTGCATCATCGTGGTACGATACTGTAAACTTTATCGTGTTAAAAATTTGGTGAATATCGCCCAAAGTTTGTGTAAATATCACATAAAAAAAGTCAAGAGTTTGTTAAAATTCTTGCTAAGATAGCATTATTTTCTTTTTTTCAATTTGGAAAAATTAGGATAACGACTTTTTCATAGCTTGTCTTTGTGTATGAGTACTCAAATAATTATCATTAGACAATTCAAATTTAAATCAGTGAATTTGTATCTCGACTCCTTAACAATGTCTCATTTACTGTATCAATATGTATCATATCATGACCTCAGTATTGTGATATGTATCGTAATGTAAGGTACCTGTATCATTCCCTCTACACTTTTGACCTGAAGTCATGGCATCAGAACAATACCACTTATAGCCCAGATGAGACTCATTCTCTCATTAATCCCCACGTGAAGACAATTTCCTTGGGCGATATGACTCATATCACACTATAAGGTATTGATTTTTTTTACATCTATTTTGCCTCTAGTTATAGACATAAACATACACAAACTAGATTAGTGTTTGCGGGACACCGCAAAAACAGAGCAGCCCCGAAACTTGGGGTTTCGCCTTACTCTGTTCCGCCTTCTACAAGCCTCAGCATATTGGGCATTTTCTTGTGACCTTGACGTTTGACACTCAAGGTCACGCAATCAAAGAATACATTTCATTGAAAATAACATTAATGTATCGAATAAAAGTGTTTAAAGTTAAAATAATCCATTTTCTCAATATTTGTTGACCTTGCTGTGACCTTGACCTTTGACAGTTCGTACCCAAAACCTTTCCAAAATTTTGTACTTCTCAAGAGATAATATATACAAAATTTAAACTTCATAGCGCAAAAACTTTTCAAGTTAACGCGTTTACAAGGAATGTTTTTGTGATTTTATAGCTCATGACCTTGACCTTTGACCTTGAAAGTGAACATGTCATTTTAAGTCCCCAGAGGTGTAAACAATTATACATGTTTATGAGTTCTGAAAAGCTTAACGGGATTAAGTTATATCCAAATTAGTTGCACATTGTAATAACACAAATCTCATGACCTTGACCTTTGACCTTCAAGGTTACCCAATCAATGAACACTCTTTATTGAGTATAACAATCTTCTATTGATTAAAAGTGTTCATAGTTAAAATAAAGCATTTTCGCAAAATCATGCTAAAGTCGTGACCTTGCTGTGACCTTGACCTTGAACAGATTGTAGGGAAAACCTTTTCAAATTTTTTTACTCTTCCAAGGATGATACATACCAAGTTAGAGCTTCAAAGCATAAAAACTTTTCAAGTTATCGCGTTTACAAGGAATTTTTTAGGGATTTTACAGCTCGTGACCTTGACCTTTGACTTTGAAAGTGAACATGTCATTCTAAGTCCCCAGAGGTGTAAACACTTATACATGTTTATGAGTTTGAAAAGCTTAATGGGATAAAGTTATATCCAAATTAGTTGCACATTGTAATAACACAAATCTCATGACCTTGACCTTTGACCTTCAAGGTTACACAATCTATGAACACTTTTCATTGAGTATAACAATCATCTATTGATTAAAAGTGTTCCTAGTTAAAATAAAGCATTTTCGCAAAATCATGCTAAAGTCGTGACCTTGCTGTGACCTTGACCTTGAACAGATTGTAGCGAAAACCTTTTCAAAATTTTTTACTCTTCCAAGGATGATACATACCAAGTTAGAGCTTCATAGCACAAAAACTTTTCAAGTTATCGCGTTTACAAGGAATTTTTTAGTGATTTTATAGCTTGTGACCTTGACCTTTGACCTTGAAAGTGAACATGTCAAAGTCGTTCCCCCGAGGTATAAGCAGTAAGTTATGAATACAAGTTCTGGAAAGTTTAGTAGAAAAAAGTTATAGCCATTAGTATGTGCGCGGCGGCGGCGGCGGCGGCGGCGGAAACTGCACAAAACCTGAAAGCAGCCCTGTCCTTAGACGGGGCTGCTAATTATTCATAACAGTTATATGATTTCAAAAGAGGAATTTGATAAAGTGGATCCTTAATGAAGATATGAACCAAAGTCTTCATTTGACTTAAGAATTACAAGGAGCTTTGCAAAATGAGACAAGAACATTAATTGAACATTCCTTTTTAATTTCACAGACCATTTTATGATAATAATTACTCCTTGAAATTATTCGTTTTCAAAAGAAGTTGTGACATTAGACATTTAAAGGTATACAACAAACTTTAGGCTATATTTTTTCCCATTTATAACCTTTAACTAAATCATATCACTAAGCATTGAAAATACCAAACATAAATAATATCAAATAAACGTTAATGTTACATAAGTTCTAAATCTAATTACAATTTAATCATTACATAAATTGCTCATAACACTCTAAATCTAAAGACAAGTAGTGCATTAATAAATGTTAACTCCACGTTAAAACTAAAATTACAATTACAATGTAAAGGTCATATAAATTGTTCATAATTCAGTTTACCTAAAGACAAGGATTACATAATATGTTATTGATTAATCAAATAAGCTGATAAGACTAATACAATTAGAGATTAAATGAGGACAAGAGAGTCGTTAGTTACCCTCCAGGGGTTACTACCTCTGTTATTACCCGGTAATGAGGCTATATCACACCTCATTTCTTCATGGCTGTCATGTAATGAGCCTATATCACACATCACTCCCTTTATATTAAACTATCCAATATCTAATGTCACTCTGACATATGCCGGTTCCCAATTGGAAAGACAACTTTGTTCATTAAAGCCACCATTCAGATCTGTTCATTTTATTCTCTGGAAAAATATAAATATTCTAAAATTTACCAGACTTCTTCTGAAATATTGGCATTCATGAATTATCATTTAGATGAATAAATCATCAAAACATGGAAGTGATTATCATTCACGTGATAACTGTGACTCCTCTCTGGGTAATGGTTACTCTAATATCCATTTTTATGAGCATAAAGTACAAACTTCTGCATCACAATACACTATAAATGTGTGATTTAGTAACTATGATTGATGACTTATTCATCAGGTCATAAATGAATCATTATTATCAAATATTATAACCAAATCATGGTAATGATTATCATTTATTTGATGCTAACAATAATGTTCTAAAGGCAGGGCCAATGGTACCTCTTACTCCTATGACTATAAAGCACAAAATGTAGCATAACAATATAACAAATGCACGATTTAGTATCTTGGGTTGATGACTTTTATAAAGTAACAGATCATCAACGTCTCATCAAGAATGATAAATAGTCAAAACTTGGCATTGATTATCATTTATTTATATGATGATCACAATCATGCTCTAAATGCAGCGATAAATGTTCTCCATA